>VDFB02141808.1:0-21944 GCA_007258455.2 Sequoia sempervirens
CGAACTCGAAGTGCCCACAATGACATCTGAAGGCTGTCTTCTCTATGTCCTGCTCACGGACTCTAATCTGGTGATAGCCCGACCGTAAATCAATCTTCGTGAAATAACATGCCCCATGAAGCTCATCAATCAACTCATCTATCCTCGGTATCGGGTATCTGTTTTTGATTTTCCTCTTATTCAGGACCCTGTAATCAATGCACATGCGCAACGTTCCATCCTTCTTCTTCACCAATACAACAGAAGAAGCGAACGGCGACTTACTAGGTCTAATGTGACCCATAGCCAGTAACTCCTTTATGGTCTTCTCAATCTCATCCTTCAATCTTTTCGGATGTCTGTAAGGAGTTATCATGATGGGTTTTGCACCCTCTTCGCGCTCAATAATGTGCTCGATCCCTCTATCTGGAGGTCTGCACAGGCGGAATATCGAACACCTTATCATGCTTGGCCTGCGATCTTCTGAATGTCCGGATGATACTCTGTCTTTTGCTGTCCCTCCTGTAAAGGTGCTAAATGACACTCGGCAACCCACTCTACCATGTCATGACGCATGAGCCGCTCCATTCGGCGAAAGGAAATTGTTTTAAGGTCGCTGTCCCGTATTGCCTTAAGAATGTGAGTCTTCCCGTCGACCTCAAAGCGTATTTCCATATCCTTGAGACGAAGTGTGACCTCCTCCAGTGAGTGCAACCACTTCATTCCCAATACTAAATCGATGTCTCCCATATTGACAACATAGTAATCTGCCTTGCACTCATAGTTGTTCAAGCGTAATGGAAGATCTCTAATCATGCGTTCGCATCTCAAAGTGTACCCATCCGCCACTTTGACTCTGATGCCCTCAAACTCCTCTGTGATAAGCCCTCGTTTCTCAACGAACCTAGCATCAATAAAATTATGTGTAGCTCCTGGCCATCAATGGGGTAATGACCCTCGACCGCGCTAATACGCCCGCGGGCCGGAAGAACCCTCACCAGATGCTAGACAATCTACGCCCTCACGTATGCGAAACCGGGCTTACCATGAGTCATCACGGCTCATCCCAGATACTCACGTTTCACTCACGGTGCCACCGGTTGAGTCTTCGCAAATGTACCCACGCCAACGGTCCTTGCCCCGCCCTTAGGTCTTAGAGGGCAATCGTGATTGGCATCATACGGTCCCTTGCAGTAAAAGCATAACTTTTTCCTGCGAAGGTCATTCAGCGCCTCACGATCCAAGGGTGGGAAGGCTGATTTACCCTTCGAATCGTTTCTATAATCTGATTTGTTTTTGTTATAATCAGATTTGTCATTGTTTTTATTAAACCCTTTGTTGTCTCGGAACGATGAAGAACCTCTGGAGTTAAATTTATTTGCTGGGGCTGCGAACTCCATGTTACGTGCCTTCCTCATCGCCTCCTGTAATGATGGAGGGTCAAAGGCTTTTATCCAGCCTTTAAGTGGTTCTGATAAACCCTCCATAAAGAGAACTACCAACCGCCTCTCAGATATGCTCGGAACCATGACGGAAAGTCTCTGAAAGTCGCTGATGTATGTCTCGAGATTGCCACTCTGCCTCAACTGTGCCAAATCTCTGAAGTAAGTCTCCGGATCCTTCCTATCAAACCTCTCAACCAGCCTGTCTACGAACTCCTGATATGAAGTGATCCTATCATGGTGTAGCGTCACCATACCGTGATGCCACCAGTCATATGCTACTCCCTCGAGGTGCAGTGTAGCGTAACGGATAGCGTCTCTCTCAGCCATCGGACGCAAGGTAAGGAATGTATCAAGCTTGCTAATCCAAGCTTGGGCTGTCATCTTCCCACTGCCATCAAACATTATCAGATTCAACCTGTTCGTTGCATGTTTGAGGTCATTATTATAACATGGGGTCTCCCAATCTGGCCAGGCCCTAGCCAATATTCCGCCTCTGTGATAAAGCGGTCAAAAGTGATCCGTTCTCATTGCGGGTATCAACTCCTACACTCCCTCGTTTTGCTGCCATGAGTTGTCCGGCAAACCGTCATCCCCGATCCTCCTGGCGCCGCTCCGCATGGACTCTGTCTACCGTGAGCGTAGGCCTTGTAGGCCTATCGGTATCCATTGATGCTGTCCTAGGTGCTCTCGGTGACCGGCATCCACTCTGTCATCGTCCGCGATGTGGTGACCCGGTCTCCCTCGAAGTCCTAATCTGCGATTGCATGCTGCACAACGTAATGCGTCGTCGGTCGGCCGTTGTCTGCCGCAGAATCTGAGTGTGAGTAAAACCTCAGCATCATCCTGATCTCGGTTGTTATGAGGGACATCTGTCCGAGGTATATCTGTTCTCTCAGCCCTATCATTCCTGTCAGCCATGATTTCCGGCTGCCTGCTCAAACTGCGTTGCTTTTCAAGCAAGGCACGTCTGCGAGTGTAGTACCTGTATGTATCAATTTCCTCTGGTTGCATGTGATGGCCAAACCCTAGGATGGCAGAATCAAGCTCTGATACCACTGTAGGAACCCCTGGTTTCCCTCTGACAATGATCTAACTGATATTTCAAGTTTTTCTGACGTTTTTAGGTTTTTGAGATTTTTTTGTGTTTTTGAAGCAATAATGAGAAGGTACGATTTTGACAATAAATGCTAATAAATTCACTAAAAATCAAAGATCTCTGGAAATGCAACAATAACTACGCCAGTATCCTTTATTCAACTTTTCAAGTGATTACAATAATACCCAGAAGGAAACAATGTATAAAAGAAGAATTTTTAATATTCTAAAAACCTGGTTTTTGCTGCTGCTGAGGTACAGAAAGGTACGGCTGCAATAAATGAGTCCTTTTCCCTCCAATTTGAAGATGCCAGATGATGATCCTCTGATATGCGCCACTACTGGGATTGACAGGGAGCCAAATAAGAAGGCGTTTCACCCTCTGTGCAAAAGACGCCTCCAGAGAAGATGTACGGCCTGTCAGATCTGTACGGCCTGTCAGAAAACAGCCACTAGAAAGTACGGCCTTCACAAACACTGGTATTCAGGTCTCTGAAATGGTACGCCCTGGTTATTAGATGATATCCGGATGCAAATAACTGATAATACCTGAAGATGTAATTTCCTCTGAAGCTCTGTAGTTTCCTCTGAAATAAGAAAACCTCTGTAGGCAATAAATCGAGTGATATTGCACACTCTCTGAACTGCTTTCCGCTGGAGATGGCTCGTTCTCCAAGGAATCGAACGTGAAACCCTAAGTCTCAGGCTCAGACCAAAAATTGATCAATTTCAAATTCAATAATCACATAATGCCACAAATCCCAATGCAAAACCCTCTTAAGGCTGAAAAGTGCGATTTCCTTAAGAATAGGGTTTTCATTAAAATATTCATATTTTAATCTTTTTAATTCTCCATAGTTCTCAGCTGAATATTTTAATTTAAATCAAATGTGAAACTGGCCCCTTCTGATGATGGGCGCACCCCCCAAGGCAATCACTTAAGTTATAATTTAAAATTATAACTTTATAATATAAACATTAAATAATTAATATTTAATCAATATAATTAAATATTAATATTTCTCCCGTCACTTGTCAGTTTCACATTTAAAGATGCGATCAGCGTGAACTCACGGAAATCGATGCGCTCTGACCAAGCTGCTAAAAATAGCGGTGGTCCCTAACACATAAAACTGCTAAAATAGCAATTGCACCAAATGACCTCCGATCGAGGCAATTAGAGACAAGCGATCAATCCTAGTGAAGCTGAGCCAAGCTCCGAAGTGACCCCCTTTCCAGTCCATCGGCCTACGAGGGTCGTATGATAGGCCAATCCTGTCGTCTGAGAGATGTCACTGAGAAGGGGACATGACATTATCCTGGGAAGCTATAACATAGTTTGGGAGTCGTGACACATTCAAACTTATGTTAATCCAGCTTTCTTTATTATCGTCACCCAAAAAAATAAGAAACCCATACGGGCTCCACAAGGGATGACGGGAATGAAGAATGGAGCAAATGTGTAACTGTTGCCATTCTGAAGGTTGTCAAGAACGTGGAGATTAAAGTAGTTGACCGAAGGCGATAAGAAGAAAATATCGGGTTGATCAAATACAGGCAGTTTATATATGGTAATGTTTATGAGTGATGTCGATTTCTTAAGGCAGACATGTGGGCTAGGAAATGATAAGTTGTTGATCAAAGATGATTTAAGTTGACGAGGAGGGGTGTTGAGGGCATCACACTATTTACAGTCTATCACTAAGCCATCACAACTTTTGAGGCAACATAATCCTTTGAAAAGGAAGCATCAGTATTTATGTGGCAAGGTGTACGAATAAGGCATGGAGTATACATATATATCCAGGCTGTAGAGTCAAGAAATAAGAAGACCATGACTTTCCACGGTGATATATAGAACTGGCCAGTAATCCAGGTTATCAATGAATGATTAGATAAGTTTTGGTCATTGTTGAGTTTATACATTATGTGAGAAGATTATTATCTAGATCAATAGGGTTGTAATTTACTAGGGAAGTTGGAATTCAAGCATAATGTTGCAGCAGTGTAGTTGTTGATTATTGTTAAAGGTTTCCCATTTGTATGTTAAATGAAAGATAAACATATTGGAAATAAGACACGCATTGTTTGACGATTATTCCATTATCCATCAATAAAATAGAATAGAAGCAAACTCAACCACACAATTCAACTGTTTGACGAAATGTCTAATCGACTGAATGGGTAAAATCAGGAAAAATTTGTATGCAATATAGGGTGGGTTATTATATAATGGTCAATTACCTTTTGGGATAGACTTTGGGAATCTTCTTTAACAAACCCAAGTTGACTTTAGGTTTTACCTTTTCGCTTTATGAGTTATAAATCTTATCATATGAGTTGTCAATCTTATCCTTTGATGTGTCAATCTTATCCTCTGTGGATAAGGTATTTGTAATCTTATGTAAGCAAGTCTTTGCTCGTTATTTCTTAATAGATTTTTACGCAATCTTGGTTAACATTTTGTGTTGTTTTTGTAATAAGGTTTGTGTTGATTTTAAAATTTGGTGAAATCTGGCTAAGATTCCTGCTAGGGGCATTATAGTATTGGTTTGGCTTTGGGTCTGAGGCGACCTTCAATTTTCCTTAGGTTCAGCCCAAGTACCCTAGGTGTCAAAATCAAAAAAATCTGATACAAAAATTAGAAAAAGCAAAAAGATTAGCATGAATATTTGTAAGCGATTTACCAATGCGAGAAGAAAAGAGGCTTTAAAGCATGGCAAGAAAATGTTATAATTTGATGGCATCGAAAAGAAGTTGCAGCAATGCATTTCTATGGCAGCTCAAAATATTTTTTGTGACGATGATGATTACCTAGGTGAAGTGCAAGGCAAAGATGCCATTGTTATAGTGGTCAATTTCTAGGTTTTGTAAGTTGTTTACAAAGGATGAAAATGAATCCTAACACCATTGCTACCCCCTGTGATACTTCCCTTTCCTTACCTTAATTACCATCCCTTGCCATACTTCCCATTCCCTTATATTAATTGACTTATAGTCTTATATGGTTCACCATCAACTTTTACTATTTGGTGTAGTTAATAGATTGACTATTAAGGGAGTGTATGAGCCACAAGTATTTGCTGAGGCAAAAGAAAAAAGTTGGGTTATATTAATATTTAGTTTATAATGATCAATTAAGTCTTCAGGATAGACTTTAAGAATATTCTTTTATTCTTTCAATTAAGTTCTTAACCTTTGCTTTATTAGTTTTCGATCTTATCCTTTACGGATAGATCTTTTGTATCTCTTATATAAGGAGAATTTGCTCCTTAATTTAATATCAAATATCTTGGTAATCATTCTATGTTTGTAACTTTTCGTAATATGGTATAAGAGTTTGGGCTTGTGAAACCTTGGGATCGGTCAATGCGATTGTGTGTTCATGATTGTGGCATAGGATTTATCAAAAGGGCACTGTACAATTCTGGTATGAGAGCTTGGGTTTGTGAAACCTTGGGATAGTGTAATAACCCTCCTGACTACTGAGTTATTTCTCTATGCAACTGCCTAACTGTTTCTTTTTGGTTTTGAATGTTTTGTATGGATTATGCTTGTTTGAGGTTTTGATAAAGATAATGCCAGGAATGCAATTGATATTGTAATGCAAATGCAAATAAAGACATTGACAATTAAACTGGCTGTTGTAATAGCCTCTTAAGAAATTTATTTGTCAATCAGATTTAATAATTGTGTGCCAATACAAAATATTCGATACAGCAGTTAATACATTGCTTGATAAACTAATAGGCTTCATACCCGGAAGAGCTAAACATGATTATTTGCAAAATCTAGGAATGAATTCTGAAACTGTCAAACCCTTATTGAGGACGATTTGCAGCCATTATGGTCTTCTCCACAAAATAGATGCATCAGCAATGTTTCTAACCCTTAGCCGCCACAAATGAGACAATCTGTAGCTCCTAACACAAGGCATTTGTAATGTCCCCAATTTAGCCCTACACTCTTCATTTGGATTTAGCCTATTTCCGGAAATCCGTAGGCTACTTAGATGTGCAAATTTAGGGTTTCCACTTTCAATAAGTCTTGCTTCCAGCTCAGTTCAACTTTCTGTTGGTTTTGAGGTGAACTTACTATTTTTGGCATTGGCTATTTTTAGTAAGTCTAATTTTGGTAGTGGCATCATCAGCAGTTCAGCTCAGGTCATCATGCTATTTTTGGCAATCCATCAGTTTTAGTTTTGGCATTGGTTTTGGTTATCTCCTTAGACTAAGTTTTATACTTAGTCAATTTCATGTTTTTAAGTTGTACCCCATGCCTACACTTGATGACTTCAAGTTGTTTTAAAGAGGGGATATTAAGGGGTCAAGTTAAGCATTTAATGATTTAATAAATGCTTTATTGTTGCATTTTGAAATGGACACCAAAAAGGGAAGATGAATAATATTTTATTATTTCAAAATAAAGTGAAAGGTTGAAGTGGCGTCCCTTTTGGAAGTTGAAGTGATTCAACTTCTTGGAATTCAGAGTGTTTCATTTGCCATTTGAAGCTTATTTATTGAGGCCTTGCTCATTCATTCTCATCTTTGGAAAATATTGTAAAGTTATGCTATTGGTTTGAAATCCAGAATCCAGCTAGGGGAAAGCTTAGCAAGTTTACTCCATTCTTCGGGCCTGAAACTATGGTTCCCTAGATGGTCTATTGGGAGTGTGCTTCATCCAAAAGTACATATTGAGCATTATTGTGGAGTTTTGGTGAGATATTTCTAGTTTTTATGTTGCTAGTATTATTTGGCTGAAGGCGATTTTTATATACAGCTTTTTGTGTGATTTAGTTTTGATTCTGGGTGTTGGTCCTATCAATTCCTTGACTATTGGCGACCCCTTTTGGAGAGTTTTAGAATTTTTAATGAAGTGCACATTTTTATCTAAAGAAATTACCCCCTTTGAAGGCCGTACCACTTGCAGAGGGCTTTGGAGTTGGAACAAAAATTATCTAATGAGTTTTGATGCAGATTTTGTATGGTGAATTGGGCGCCTACCTTCTAGAGAGCTTTTACAATTTAAATCAGGCCATTTGAAAGTATCATGAAGGAGTTATGATCATTTTTATGTGTTTTCTGTTTGCTGATAGACATTTCCAGATTGCAGATTTTTATATCAGATTGCTTCAGTTTTCTAATTTTGGTTTCAACCATCAATAATTGAGAGATTATCTATTGGAGAATTCATCCTTTTCATTGTGCTTTGTAAAGATTGTAAAAACACTTGAAAATTGCAGTTGTTTCCTATTGTATAATAGAAAACAGTAGTATTGTTTCAGTCCTTTAATTTGCTGCATTTTCTTGTAATTAATTCACATCATTGTAACCCTTGGATGGTTTACCGCCAATGTGGATAAAGAACATTCTGGAAGCTTATCTCTCTTATTTGCAGCTATTTCTATTCATTGTAAAGCTAGTTAGTAGTACGAACGGTTATTTCATTTTATTGCTGCAATTTATACTTGATTACACTCCCACAATTGAGTGGTTGAGTTTTAGAATAAACATATTTCTTGTTTGTAAATTCCCCCCACAAAATAAGTGGTTGTGTGGACTATTTTCCCCCCACGAAATAAGTGGAAGAGAGGATTTAATGGCTGGCTTGCCGCCTTAATAATGTAATAATCTCACCCACTGAATAAGTGGAGTATTCCCACTGCTTGTGGATGCCTACATCAATAGACGAGTTGTAATTTCAGTTCAATTTATACCTAATGATCCTCGGACCATATGCTATCACCTGGCCCGCATTGGGATCTTGGTGAACACTCTTGGTTGGAGTTACTTTCCATGCTGATTTGCATTTGGAGCTAATGCTAATCAGTGGTTTGATGCTAGTTTGTGTGTCTAATTTTGGGGAAAAAAGTTAAGGGGAATATTTCAGCATTTCAGCTTCAAGTCCAAACGCCTCACTCCCAAGATGGTATGGCCTGGCTGAAAGGACACAGTACGGACAACAATTACTCCAGTACAACCCATCAATTGAATGATCTTCAACAAATGCAACTGCAATGTTGATCTTCAGATTTTCCAATGAGAAATCTTTCAAACCCTTCTTGAAACTTCACTATTATGCACAAATATGACTACTGATTACAGCCACCTTTATGAGCAACCTTCAGAAGATATTACACAACCTCAGGAAGCTGGAACAATGAGAGACTATGTTCTCAAAGACCAAGAAATTGTAGAAACCCTGGTTTCTCTTCTCTCACAACAAAAGCACATAATTTTCACAAGTGTAGAATGAATTTTCATTTGCTTTTGTAAAAGCTTTTATACTCCCCTAGAAAGGCACGATTTCCAATGAAGTAATTGACTTTTAAATATATATTTTATTTGCTTTTGATGACTTTCATAAAGTCTCATTATAAGGGCACCAAAACCAAGGTACTTTTTTATAATTAAATGGCCCCATTTTAAATGAAGTCATAATATAACTTTATGATATGTACCTTTAAATCATTAATTATTATTAAAGCTAACTTTAATAATAATTAAAAATACATAACTTCATTAAAAATCATCATTTCTTGATTTTGATTGTGCCAAGGATCAACCACAATGTTCACTAAGCATTCAAATGCCTTTCCACAAATAGTAATATTGGACTCCATTAACCAGGTAACTTACTATAAATAGCAAGTGTACACAACTGAGTCCCAAAACACTCCCAAAGGCCAATCTTGAATGATATTGAACTCCGGAGAGGAAAACAACCTGATATCTGCCACACAGGACCCTCTAACCATCTCCATTAGCCTACGAGGGTCAAATAATAGGCTAAACCATTTGGAAATTGAAACGAGCTAAAAAGGGGACATTACAGATCGGTGAATGCAATTACATGTTCATGATCATGGCATAGGATTTATCAAAAGGGCACTAGACAATTCTAGTATAACAGCTTGGGTTTGTGAAACCTTGGGATCGGTGAATGCGATTGTGTGTTCATGATCACAGCACAATATTTATCAAAAGGGCACACAGAAAATTGTATAGTGCCATATGGATTAGCCAAGGAAGGAAAATCTTATATTTTTTTCCTTGAAGGTTTTTGGTGAATTTTTTCAAATAAATTTGTGGGTCTATTTTTGGCAGATTTTTTTTACAAAATTCACAAGTTTTTTGTTCACATAGCAGATCTTTTTTATTAAAAAATCACATCTCTATATTCTGGAAAATCATGATTGTTTCTTTATAAAAAATGGCAGATTCCTCTCTTTGAAAATCGGCACCAAAGGTTTCTTGTAAAGTTCATAATTTTTTGCTGAAGTTTTTTCACGATTTTTTTCTTTAAAAATTGTGGATTTTTGTTGTTTTTTGATCGCACAATGGCCAGGGTATATTGGCAATGCAATTTCCTTTTTGCAGACATGCGACGACCCGTGACACTAGTTTTTCCAACCTCAAATGGATTTTTGAAGCTCTTTTTTGGCAATTTTTAAAAAAATTGAGGGTTTTCTACAAATTTTTGGCTCACAATTGGTTGTTGCACCTTCATGTTTGACACTTTTCCTCAAAATAGTGGATTTGGTGGTTGTAACAGTAATGTTTTTGATGATTGTTATACAAAATTGTGTCTTTGCAAAAGCACTTAGGGTTTGACGACTCTTTCCTACTATTTTTGCCAAAAAAAAAAATTAAATGTGGTTTATTTTTGTAAGAGGCCTTCCCAGATATAACCAGATTTTTCCCAAAATCAATATGTATTCAGTTTAATCAAACTCCTCTTATACCATTGGTTACATGTGAACAAGACAAGATAATGAACTGTTTGCAAATCTGTTACATTAATCTCAAAGCACACCACTTTGTATTGAAAGATATGACAATACATAATCAGAGTTTCATTTTCAGATTTACATAATGACTACACAAAGCTCAAACAGCGCCAGTAATGGCATCTATAAGACTCAGAGCTATTAAAGGAACTAAGAGGAACTCTTACAAATTTGCACTAACAGCGATAAAGAGTTTATTCTATTTCCAAGACTCACTAGGACGTGTTGTTTGATAAACAAAAATAATGTGTGATTGTAACAGCATTGACAATATGGTTTTCTCCTGTAAATTTCAAGAACAAAAATGCAACTACAGCAACTTTGATTCAGGCAACCCAACCATGATTTATCACAAACATTTGTCACAATTGTCAACACAAGAACTAAAAGACAAGGCAAATAAGGATACTCAGACTTGGATATTCAATCGACCTCAACTTGGAGATGAAGACGTCCTCAGAAGTGTTCAGCATGTAAGAGCAGCTAATAAAAATTCATTTTGGCACTCGTATCTCCTGTGCAAGGGTGTTCCAAGCCTGTAATGATGCAATTGCCTCTTCTCAGCCTCCAAGAAGTGACCACGACCCAGCTTGTGACTGTTTCAGAGGTCGTCCTTACTCAACAAATCTCGTCCTTCCCTAATCTGTCCAGTTTTCTTTAAAACAGGACTTTGGCATGAGTCTAGCGCTTGAAAATGATGCACCTAGGGTTCCCTCACAATGTCACACTGCAGATAGAGCTCCAAACTCGACTCCATGAAGGTGCACTTGCTCAATGAATAGTAACCCGAAAATCTGAGATACAACCACATTTCTCATTTACTTCACTTGCTTAAACTGAGTCTTGCATTAGTAAGAATCTCTCATACTTGTGTCCATCAAATCTGCATTGAAGTGCAAAGTAGAAAGTTTGATTGACTCTCTCGATGATTCCCAGCTAGGGTTGATGGTTTCACAACCGAAATTGGTATAATGGGGTTCCAAACCCTCAAAAGGCTCTCCAAATTGGTGTGAGAAAAATAACATCCAAAAATGTGAGAAATGAGCTCCTTTTCGCCTTTTATATTTTCCCACTTAATTTCCCGCTCACAAATATAAAGTGACTTTATAAAGTTCATATTTAAATATTTCACTTAAGTCACCTTATAATTGTACTTTATTAATTACTTAATATCACCTATTAAAATTAACTTCTCACTTAGGCAATATTAAATAATTAAGTAAAGGATTCCCTAAATTCACCTTTAGCTTCTAGGAATTGAAAAGGCTAAATGATTAACCTAAGTGACTACTAAAAAGGGGACATTACAATTTTTTACAGCTAGGGTTTTAGCCAATTATTCAACAGTTTTCATAATTTTTTATTGTAGGCTTTTGACGATTTTTTTACAAAAGTCGTGGGTGTTGTTGTTCACTGTTCAGGTTTTGAAAAAATAAAATCTAGGATTTTCTATCAAGAGAGCTCCCATTTCTTCGTTTTCCATGATTTCGTACTGCAGGAGGGATGGCATCATTGCCCAACATTATGTTGAGAGGAAGCCAGAGATTCACTAGCAAAAATTATAACACCTAGAAATAGAGGATGCTCGTGATCTTCAAATATAGGTGCCTTGATCAGATCGTCCTCAAATACTGACATCTAGCCAACAGTTGTGAATAGAGACTAGGACAAGTTCGATGTGATGTCCCCTTCTAATTAGACACATGTACGTCAATAGATTAGCCTATCATGTCGACCCTTGTAGGCTAATGATCTTGGATAGAGGATCACTTGGACAGGCACTTGGTCGTGAAATGGCAGTGTTGATCTCCGGAGTATGGCGGCAAAGTGAATTGTTGCGTTTGGCATGATAATTGGGCTTAAGTTAATGATATTCACCTTTTATTTCATCATCCTTGGCCTAGGGACCATGTGTTTTTAAAATGAAGGGGTCACTTTATATTTTTCAGTTACTATTCATTCATAAAGTGAAAAAAGGTCATAACTTAAGTGAATAGTGCTCACTTTATGAATAGTGATTTCAATGTAAAATTATAAAAGGCAAGAGGAGAAGTTCGACTCTCTTATGTTATGAGTTATTTTCTTGCTTTGGCATGTGAGTTTGGAGTTTGAGGAAGAGGGAGACTAGGGTTTCCTGATTTCTGCAGTGGGTGAGCCTGGAGGGGGCTTGTTGTTCGTTTATGAGCTGCTTGAGGGTGTGAAATACCACCTTAAGGTTGCTCGTCAAAGTTTGGATGCTTCATTTGGAGTCATAGTTTGTTGTTTAAGGGTTATTTCGAGCATCTTTTGAGTGGTTTATTGACTGCCATAGACTCCATTTCCATTTACATAGGAGCTGCTTGTTTTTTGAAGGATTTTTGGACTGTTTGGAGAAGCTATAGCCAGCCGTCCCTCTCTAGAGGTGTTGTACCCAAAACCAAAAATTTTGCTTCACTAAGGCATTTTGCTTAATTGAGTCTTAATCCTGTTAAAGTGTTGTCAAATGGTCATTTTTGGGTTTTTAAATATGGAGTTGGTGTCAGTGTCATGTCAGCCTGTTACTGAAGAGATTTGAGAAAAATGAAAATCTGAACGGAAAACATCAAAATTTTCTATCTCTGGAGAAGGGAGCACATTCTCAAATGAAGCTATCTTTAGGGGCTGGATCTGTTTTGGGTTTGTCACCTCCAGTGGACTTTTTCCGGCATCATCATTGTGATGAGCTATTAAACACAATCCAAAGCGGACCTGTTGCAGGCAATTCTGGAGATTCTGGTATAAAACAAAGGCAGCAATTATTGCTCTTGGTAAAAAGCGCAGCTTTTGGGAATGGCGCCCATCTTTTTGAGGTGCCAAATGAAGGTTTTTGGCTAAATGCCATCCAAGATGTTTGTCTCACTTTTGTTCAAGCTTCGCAACGCATCCGTCAGTGGGTGAATCTGAGTTGCTGAAGTGCCTGAACCTGAGGTCAAACGTAGGGTCAAATCTTAGTCAGAACGTCAGAGGAAAAAGCAAAAGAGCACATTTTAGGAAAGGCGCCTAAGCTTTTCAAGCCTTTAATGCTTTCTTTCTGATGATTTTAGATATTCAATGTGTCCGTGTTACGTTCAGCTTTCCGTTGCCTGTCTCTGTCAGTTCGTGAGATGCCTCAGCAGCTTGCAGTCGAGGTTTTTGTGATATTCTAGCCAGTTCCTGAAATGGCTAGAATGCAGGATAAGAAAAGCAACTTTTGAAAAGCGCCCTAGTTTTCCACTTATCGGATGTTTTACAACTTAGAGGACGTGCCTTTGCAAAATTTGTGCGAGATGATGTATTCTGTGATGAACACGAGTTCAAGTCGAAGTTAAAGAAAATAGAAAGTTATGAAGGATTTATTTTTCCTTGATGCGAAATAGGAAGTCAAAATTTGACTAAGTCACGAGAAAAAGCGTGAAAACTTTGCAAAGCTTGGATTTTTTGAACCTTCGGATAGCCAGTTTTATGGTTTCTAGTCTCGGATACTGCTTTTGATCAGGTTTTACTTAGCTCTCGATGCACCTATCAGCCCAGGTCAATGGAGTCCAACTTGATGTCGAGAGGATGAGCATGAGAGGAGGTCGACAGGAGGTTTTAGCTTAAATTTTCATGAAATTTGGCTAAGTCTGGAATTCGCTTGAGAGTTCAAAGTTGGATTTTCGAAAGTGAGTTGAATGGACGCCTTAACTGGAGTTCTGACTGCAGTTAGACTAAATGATTTCTGGGTTGTCATCTTCAGTTCATATGTTGGCATGTGGAGTGATCTTTCAGTTTGCATGACGAGTTAACTAGTTTGCATGTTCAGTTAACTATCTTGCATGTTGAGTTAACTTGATTGCATGTCCACTTAACTGAAGATTATCAGTGAATGTCAACTGGAGTTTACATGCATGGTGAATTTGGTCAAAATTGTGAAGTTTTAGTGAAGATGGCACTTCATTGTGTGTTAACTGGAGTTCTAAAAGGGTCGCCATATTTTGATGAAGCATAAATTTGTGAAGATGGCGAATTTGAGTGTTAACTGAACTTATCAAAAGGTTCGCCATGTTTAGATATTTTTGATGAAGCATTAATTAGTGAAGCTACACCCTTTACAAGGAATGACAACTGAAGATTGAAAAGGGTTGCTATTTTTAGATTGTTTATTGCATGAAGATGGCGAATTTCTCATCTCAATTAAGATTGTTAACTTTAGTTATCAAAAGGGTCGCCTCAAGTTCAAGTCTGTGAATCTAAAGCAAGTTTGAAGATGGCGAATTTAATATAGAGTGCTAACTGAAGTCAAAGTCACATGAAATTG
This sequence comes from Sequoia sempervirens, assembly GCA_007258455.2. Taxonomy (NCBI): domain Eukaryota; kingdom Viridiplantae; phylum Streptophyta; class Pinopsida; order Cupressales; family Cupressaceae; genus Sequoia; species Sequoia sempervirens. The sequence continues at coordinate 14,603 of VDFB02141808.1, forward strand.
TTAACTGAAGACTTGAAAGGCAAACCCTAATGCATGGCGCTTTAATTAGCATATTTGAGTTCCAGTTAACTAAAATGAGGTCCAATTAGAAGCCAAGCGCACTTTTCATGGTTTCCTTGCCTAGTACGAATTTTCAAAGATGAAAATCTATTTATTTCAGCCTTGGCGTCCATTATTTCTTCATTTCAAGCTTCGAAGTTCATATTCTTCTTGAGCGACCAGCAAGCTAAAGGTGCTATAGGTGTCCGATTTCAGTGTTCTTCGAAGCAACGAGTTCAGATTGTTCAGAGGAAGGCGATTCTAGACTTTATTTTCACTTTGCATGCAGGTTTTATCAAGTTCCAGAGAAGAGGTTGGCAGATTTTTCAGAAGCAGACAAGAAAAACTTTCTATCTTCTGTCTTATTTCTTCTATTTCTCACCTTAGGTACTTTCTTCGCATGTCAAAGAAATTCAGCGTATTTTCAGAGTTTTATCATCTGGGTTCGCATATTTCAGCATTAGCAGCAAAACCCATGTCTTAGATTTTTTCGAGAAAATTGCCCCGCAGCCTTCATTCTGAAGCTCTGTGCTTTTTTCCGAAGATTTCTTTGCATGTGGGCCAAAATCACATCTTTTTGAAAATCGCATCATCTGGGTTTGTTCAGAATTCCGTTGTGCATAAAACCCATGTTCCAAATTATCTCAAGAAAAATTGCCCCGAGAAGCTTTAAAACCCCTGTAGTTCTCGATTGAAGAATCTTTGCATGTCAGGCTAAACGGCGTTTTTTCACAATTTTGACGTTGTGGGTTGTCTTAGAATCATTTTCTGGACAAAACCCATGTCTCAGAATTCTTGGTGAAAATTATCCTCCAACAGGGTATTTTTAGCCTTGTCCAGAGCTTTTTCAACCTCTTCAGAAAGTTGTTAGAACATAGCCGTGTTCACAGTCAACGGGCAAGTTTTTCAGAAGGTGGTTCAACTAGACTGAATTCAAGACCAAATCAGTCTTAATTTAGGTTTTTATCAGAGCAGCTGACAATGAAGCGTTACGCTACAACAGGAACAGAGATTACTCCATTTACGGAGCCACCAAAGTCACTCAAATCTCATGCCATTGTCTTCGTGAAGATGGTACCTACGCTGATCTCGAGGCTGTGCAAACTAAGTTCCAGAAGCATGTTCGTGATATCTTGATGGAGATTTTGGATCACATTTCATTAATTTCAGCTAGTTTCAAGAAGGCGACTAAAAATGTTAAAGAATGTATGCATACAGTCAAGGAAAGTGACAGAGAATTGAAGAAGCAGATTATTATTTTTGGGCAGCGTCAGAGTGCCGGAAGACAAAGTGATTGATGAATTCTTGTTCGAAGTGTTAGACCGAGATGACATGGAGTGATCTGCCAGTTGGAACCTGCAGTTAATTTCGAGGGTTGAGTCATGAGCAGCAGTTAACTCGACTTTCAGTCTTCAGTTCACTTGCTAACTTAACACATGCTTATCTCATTCTTGGAATTATCAACACAGGGGTTAGGGTTAGGGTTTCCAGTTAACTGAAGGTAGTGGCCAGTTAACTTTGCTTTAAATAAGGGCGTGCATGCTTGCACATGGTCCATTTTAGGTTAGATGTTTCAGTTAACTGATGGTAGCTTTCCAGTTAACTGTATAGTTTACTTCATTAGGGTTTGGCGCATAACTTGCATGCATTGCAAGAACTGTAGTGAACTCAAGGTGATTTTAGGGTTACCTACACCTTGATGTATATAAATAAGAGCTTTTGCTCATTTGTAATTAACTTTTGCTTGAGAGAGAAATATATGCTGCGCCTACCTTGCCCTCTATATTGCTCTTTTGGTATTTGTTCATGCATCTTTGCTATTACAGTTAATTGTTATGCCACATAGGGTTTCATGCAATTGTGATAGTGGATTCTTTCCATAGTTTAGATAAATCTGTCTTGTGAATCTTTTGTCATTATTGATCAAGCGTTATGCCACATAGGGTTTCGTGAGATTGTGATGATAAATCTGTTTTGTGAAGTCTTTACTGTTATGATCAAGTGTTATGCCACATAGGGTTCCATAAGGTTATCATGGTAAATACTTCCCTTAGTTTAGATAAATCTGTTTTGTGAATCTTTTATCATTTTAATCGAGTGTTATGCCACATAGGGTTTCATAAGATTGTGATGATAAATCTGTTTTGCGAGTCTTTACTATTATAATCAAGTGTTATGCCACATAGGGTTTCATAAGATTATCATGGTAAATTCTTAAATCTGTTTTGTGCCAATAGACTTGTTCAGATCGAGATAATAGTTGCGCCACCTTGCCTTCAAGTAGAGAATCTAAACACGTTTATCGTCTGATAGTCATAACCTTGCTCCGTTTTCTCATGCTCTGTTTTCTTGAGGGAACTGGATAGAATTTAAGTTATTAAGTTTAGTTGTAGTTAGTGAATCTGCGAAACCAGAGAAAACTCAGCTGCAACGTATTAGTTTTCAAGAAAGCCTTGTACCTCTACAGCTGAAAAAAGACAGGAATTAGTTTAGTTTATTTTCCTTTGCAGGTATTTTTGTAAAGCACAATGAGGGAGCTTCCCCTCCTAATTTGAAGAGCACTCATTGCGTAGTGTACATAGGCTGTTCGTAGCAACTCTTACTCCAGAGGTGTTAGTTGTTATGCCAACAAGAGGGTTTAATCAGCAAGAGAAATTAAAACGCCTCTTCTAAGAGGCTGCAATCACTTCTAAAAGGGGCGCCCTTGCCCTAGGAGGCTCTCCATTTCGGATTTTGGTGGGATAACTTCATCTTTCGAAGGTTGTAAGCATTTCATTGGGGTTTGTTACTGTAGCAATCACTATTCACAGTGCTATATGGCTGTAAGTTAAACTATGGCATAAGATGTATTTTGTTTCGAATTTGATGTAAGTTATCTATCCCATATAATCTATTATGTAATGAAGAAAGTATCTTGGCTATCAAATTGAGTCCTTACTCGAGTTATCTCAGTAGATTAGTTTATTTAAGTTCCTATTGCATGTATATGCTTCTTTGTATCATTAGCATTATTGGCATTAAATTCAAAAAAAACACAAAAAGAAGAAATACAAACTGAAACAAAAAATCAGACCTAAAGAAACTCAGTGAAAACAAATCAGCAGAGGGGTGGAACACTACATTCGATGAGCGTAATCGTGAAGCTGTTATGCTCATTAGATTATCAATGACAAATGAGATGCTCCCAAAGATTCCATCCGGAAAATCTTCTACAGAAAATTAAAAACACTTGCGAGATCTGCACTAGATGTCAAATAAAGGCAGAACCTTCTTCCTTAAGAATATGTTGTTCTCAATCATAGGATCATTTGATGAAGATCAAAGATATTCGCAATCAATTGCAAGCCATAGGTCACACAATGGAAGAAGACATGGTGGTTATAACCATAGTTGAAAAACTCGGACTAGGCAATAACTTGAAAGGCCCAAAAATTTTAAAAACTCAGGACTCGGAAAAAACTCGAGGAAAAACTTAGCAATAACTCGACAAGTTTATTGAACATTTGAAAATACACAAATTTTTAAAATATTCTTAAAAAACACACATATAAACTAAATTTGTAGAACATATTATTGATTCTATCAGATATAAATCAAAATTAGAGTTTAATACATATCAATGTATCATAGACCAAAAAACAAGTTCGATTTTTGAATACATATCAACCTCAAATTTCAATATCAACAAAAACTATATATCATAAATTTCTTCTATGACTGAGACTCAAAAGCTTTTGACGCTGTGGTGTGGGTGTTGTTGAAGTAGATGGTATAGTTGTAGTATCCTCAATAGGAGCATCAACAGATGCCTCAACAGGTGCCTCATCCATAGTGGTAGGATCAAGTTGTGTGTGTGAAGAAACTACCTCTACTAGTTGACCAAGCTCACCTTCTTCCTCGTATGCTGCCACTTCCGCTCCCCATTCAATTACCTCTGCCTCCCTCTCCATCTCAACTAACTCATCATCACTTATCCATGGTTCCACATCGACTGCATCAGGCTCAGCAATCCAATCTAAGAATGGATCAATGTCATCAAGGTCAAGTGCTTCATGTGAACTCTACTTAGGTACCTTCTTCTCATGCAATTGAAGGTTGTACCGCATGTAGATAAGGTCATTCAAGCGCTTTTGAGTCAACCGATTGCGCTTCTTTGTGTGAATGGCCTCAAAGACACTCCAATTGTGCTCACAACCAAATGCACTACAAGGCTAAGATAAAATACGAATGGCAAGCTTTTGAAGATTAGTTGTTGTGGCGCCATAATCTTCCCACCACAAACCTGCAAGGATAACAATTGCCTTTTATAACTTAGGATTTAATAAACTTAAAAATTAACATACATGGTAAAATAATATTAAACACATGAATTTGTTACCTAGTTGTAGAGTGTCTCTCCTACGAATGCAAAAATTGGAAGAAAACAAAGACCCCTCGGCCTTCTTATAGCTCTGTACCTCATCAAGTATGAGATCTCGAAGGTCTTCATCACCAACCAATCTCTCAATACATGTGTTGAGGCCAACAAGAACCTCTACATCTGCTTTGAAATTAGGAGAGAAATAAAACTTGAGGTTCAAACAGTAGGCAGCGGCATGAATATGTTGGAGTTGTTGGTTCCACCTCTGATCTATTATGCACCATATGGGTTCATATTTGGTCTTGTTTGACCAATGCAAATGTTGAATTGCCTCTTTGGCCTTATCCATGGCCTCATATAGATACCCCATGAGGTTTTTATCCCCATCCACCAATCGTAGAACTCTAACCAACGGTTTTGACACCTAAAATATAAAAAATTTAACAAAATCAGCAAGTTGTAATATTAGAAAACAAAAAAATAAATCATCAATCAAAGTTTGAAAACTTGCATTGATGATCTCCATTAGTTTGGAAAATCTATCATCAAAAATGGTCTCCACGACCTTCTCTGCTTCAGCCTTCATGCAATAAGGACCCTCCAACGATCCTTCACTCACAAACATGCACTTGAGGCTAGGCAATGTAGCTAAAATACTCTACAAGGTCAGGAAATTGGTGGCAAAGCGTGTGACTCCTAATTGCACGAGATCCTTACCATCAATGTGCTCTCTCATGAGACTTAGGACCCATGTGTGATTGTAGATGTACTTCATGATATTCCTTCCATCTTCAACCACATTCTTTACCCAACTTAGTTTCCCTATGTCCTCAAGGAGCATGTCAAGACAGTGTACAGTACAAGGGCTCCAAAATAATGTTGAATGCCTCGCCATTAGAAATTTACCGGCTGCCACACATGTGGCTGCATTGTTAGTCACAATTTGAATGAGATTTTGAACACCCACTTCCATCACCACCTCATCCAACATGTTGCACAAGGTCTCTGCATTTTTTGTTTCATTGGAGGCATCAACTGATTTTAGAAATACCAATTGTCCCCCTAAAGCCACTAAAAATTTGAAGAGCGTCCTATTTCTACCATCCGTCCACCCATCAGATATAATGGTGCAACCATTCTTTTCCCAAATTCTCCTCTGTTCCTCCACTAGTTGGTGTGTGTTTTGGACCTCATTTTGCAATAATGGTCCACTCAACTCATGACGACTTGGGGCCTTAAACCCCTTACCTGCCATAGTCAATGCATTGACCAACCCTTCCCAATAAGGACTAGAAGCAACATTGAACAGAATATTGTTGTAGTACCAAAATCTCGCACATGCCAACCTCGCCTCATTTTGTAGCTCTTTATTCCATGCAGTACCTTCCAATGAAGGTTGTGCACCAAGAGTATTACATGAAACAAAAAAACTAGAACTGAAGCTTCCCACACTTCCAGTTCCTAATCCTTGTATCCATGGCCCATGAGAAGAAGAGCCCCCCATATCTCTCTATGACCTTGTAAAACTGAAATCTGCATATGGAGCTGCCATTACCTTTGTTGTTTTCATTTTATTTTCCTTCCTTTCGTCAAATGCTACAAGAAGTGTTTTGGCCTCCCTCTCAACCTCTTTGGATGCATTTTCACATGGTCTAGCATCTCAGCAAGGGATTCATGCAAGGTGGTATTTTAGTCGGTTTATGCCATCACTGATAGATCGGTTGCAATGGATGCAAATAACCTCTCCTCGCGCTACACCTGGTGTTTCATGTTTCCAGCAAGGATCTCTTGATTTGCCACCACTCTTTTTACTTACAAAAGCCATACTCTTTTAGCAAAATACCTAGCAAAAGAGAGACAAGATAAACATTAAAAGATAAAAAGTGAAGTTAAACAATAAGGCACATCATAATTCAAAAGATTTAGTCACTTATGAGTTATGTGTGTGCCCCTATTGATGACACGGTGAGCACTATTGATCAACATAAATAAATAAGCATGCAACAGTTGATTTTAAAGAGAAACTAACTAATATTTCTAATGCAGCAGTTGGTAAAAAGGCAATCACTTCATTGGAACTGGAATCTATATTTCCTTCATCATTCTTATGTTTGTGTGTTTATTAATTATTTAATGAACTTCCTTGTTCTTTCTATTGGTATCCATATAATAGACGAAGCAGAAATTTGATCATACAAACTTGGATTGCATTAATTGTTTCACTTTCTATACAAAGACAGAGAAGCACTTAGTGAAGCTCTTGTAGAAAAGATTATAGATAGCTTTTCAAGTGAATTTCAGTAGAAAGTTAAAACACAGTGGAATGAGACTCCTATTAGAGATGGGTTATAGTTGTTGAAACTTGAAATACTTGTCAAAGATGCCAATGAAAGAGCAAAAGAAATTATATTAATTTCTATTTCTTATTGAAGTAATGGTGTGACTGAAGGATGCAAGTCTTGGGATCATCTAACTATAGTCTATTATAGTTTTGTAAAAGATTAAAAGTGAAATTATAATCTTAAAATAATATGCATTACTATAACTTTATATGAACATATAATTTTTATTTTTATATATAGTTTTTGATAAGATAAGCAACATTTACAGGGTGTTGTACCCTTTACACATCAAGCCTCAGGGGTCAAAAAGGATTAGGTCCAAGAACATAACAAAAAACCACCAAAACAAAACACAATAACAGCAGACAAACAGCCGACAAAAAAAAACAACCTAGCAGACGAGACACAGCAACAACAGACTAGCTAGCATTCTCCCAATTCTGAGAGAGAAGGCAAACAACATCCTCCCAATTTTTATATATAGTTATAAATTGAAATATTCCCCTTAATTTTTTCCCAAAATTTAACACACAAATCAGCAACCAATCACTAATTAGCGTTAACTCCAAATGCAAATCAGCATGGAAAGTAACTCTAACCA
>VDFB02141809.1:0-29419 GCA_007258455.2 Sequoia sempervirens
ATAATAGGGAAGCACAAATCTCAAAGTTGGCATTAACTACCGCCTCCCTTATCCTTGTTCTGATCCAGCGATTCATGAACCTTCAAAAACACCCTATCCAACTCAGCAATAGGTGGCAAGGGTAGGATTTTAAGCCGACATTCAATGGAGCCAATTTCTTCCTTTGACTGCTTAACAATTTTATCCCACTCACCCCTATGCGCTTGGTACTTGTCCATCACAACTAAGTAAGTAGCTGCATCATCCAATTGGTGCCCTGTCACAGAGTTTTCAACATCAGGGCATAGACATCATGCCACCATTCCCTTAATTGCTCCAAACTCAGATATTTAGGAGCGATCTTCCTCCTGCCAGTCATTATTTCAAAGAATGCTATACATCCATCATAAGCATTGGTTAATCTACCATCAATTTGCTTCTTTTGCTTGTAGATCTTTCTAATGACCTTCTGTTGGACTTGCAGGGCTTCAAACCATTCCCAAGGCTCATTAACTCCAGATGAAGAAAGGATTCCCTCTACAACCAATTGATCCTTACCATACTCCATGATCACTTTAACTTTCTGCAATAAAAGGTCAATATCCTCCTTGTACTGAGATAAAACATGCTCTAATAAATCCTTAGCTCTTATTGCATCTTTTCCAGTTGAAAGGATTTCCTTTATTGCATCATCTCCCTTGGTTTGTACCTCCTTCAACCAATCTATTGAAGCCTTGGTAGAGGCTTTCATCCTTTCTATTTCAGAGATGGTCTCCTTTGGCAAGAAACCAGCATCAGCAGAAGAAGATGGGTGAAAAGATTTCAAAGGCTTCATTAAATCTTCTAAACATTTCCTTAGCATTTCATTCTCCTTCTTTAGCTCATGCTTGGACCGTGTTTCCTTCCTCAATCTTCCAATGATCACTGCACTAGACCCTTCATATTCTTCAATATCTTGCTCCATGGAGGCAGGCCCAAGATTGATGGTCTGTACATTGTAATATTTCTCGGTGACCTTGTCTCTACCCTTATCAGCAGCAGGAGTAGCAATATGAATGACCCTGTTATTATACTAATCCCTTTTGATCTTTGAAACCACCTTGGCTGCCTTCTTCTTTCCCTTTCCAATCTTGGCCAACATTTCGTCCCAGTTGAGAGGTGTGTCCTCAACAATGACCTGCTTCCTCCCAATTTCTTTATCTAACCAATCCAGAACAGTAGGATCCACTCAGACTTCATCTTTCTTGACCTCTTCATGTTGTTCCACTGTCTCATCCTTTTCCTTTTCAGGAGACTGATCACCTTGATTCCCCAACTCAGGTTCTTCTTCTTGCAGGGGTGATGAGGTCTTAACAGGGACATCCTCCTTCTCAGGGGATCTGTTATCTTTGTTGCTCGCAGGAGAATCCTCATACTGTACCAATGGAGAAGGGTGCATTTCCACATCCTCAACCTCAAGCTAAGCTGCTGCACCAAAGAGTTCTCCTTCCTTGAATGGTTCTGCCTCCCTGCTGGTCTCATGCTCTTCATGAGTTGTCTGCTCAGGTATACTCAATGAAGAGGAGGTAGCCTTATGTTGTTCTACAGTGGATGCCACTGGAAGAGGATTTTTTTTTTGCATGGTCCCCTTGGGAGATGGAGTCCTTGATTTCCTTGAATAAACCCTGGTTTTCTCTCCCGAGCTTTCCACATCAACCACTGGAGGGTTTGCCTCATCCTTAGAAGTTTCTTGATCCTTCCTCTTTGAAGCCCTAGTTATCCTCGTCCTTTTTGGCTCTGGAGGAGTATCTTCTTTCTCTGCTTTCTCAAGTTCCTCCTCTTCTGTAGACTTACCTATTTTAAAAGTTTGACTTCTCTTCTTTCCCTTAGGTTTCCTTTTCTGTTCTGGCTCACTTTCCTTAGGGCCTCTAATTTTGATCTTAAAAGGTGAGCTTACCTTAGTTTTTCTTTTGGAATCATCCTTAGCGGATTCCTCTGAGGTGGAATGTGCATTCATATCTCCCATTAAATTAAAGGTACAAGGTACCTTCTCGCTTTCCAATTCCCATACTTTGTGCTTCAACCATGACTTGGTAAATTTCATAACAGGAGCCATTAATTCTTCCAGCTCAGTTATCTCATTTTCTAACCAATTTATCTCCCCAATGGATCTTTCCTTAACTGATTCATATGCATGATCTTGGACTAGATTCCCGTCGTCCTCTAACTGATTAGGGATCAACTTGACATTGTACATTCTAATTACATCAACTGGAAGCTTAGAGTACCTTTTTTTCTTACCTCAAAGTCATCCTTGATGTTTGCCTAGTAATCCTCTAGATCATCCTTGTGGTGATATTCTTTAGTTGCCTTCTTCTGCGCTTCTCCAGTGATGTCAAAATTTGTCCTCTTAGAATGGAAAGAGAAACCAAAAGCACTCAACTCCTCTCCTGTTGCATGAGCTGATTGGATTGAAGGGAAAACCTCACTTATACCAATTTTTAAAGGGAAATCTCCACCAAACCCTATCTTATGCTTTGCCTTTTTAACAATAGCATCAAAGTCACATATCTGCTTGGTAAACTCCAATAGCACAATGTGGTCAGTAGGATATCTTGGCAATCTGTATGGAGCATTTTGACATCCGTCAATTCTGATATAAGAGAAGGTGGGGAATTGTATAAACCAGGCTCTGTATTTTTTGATCAGCTCCTTGGCTCCATCAGATATTCTCACATGCTCTGCGTTCTAGAGCAACCTAGTAATATGCATTGTGAATGCATCATTTTCTCTTCTATAATTTTGATTTCCTAGGTGCAATTCGAGGTATATCTCATAGATGATATCCTACCCAAATGTTCCTTTTGGATTCAAACCCCTGTATGGATAAAATATGGCCAACACATATATCACATAAGATGACATGGTAAATTTCTTTGTCTCCAACACACCTCTTAGCTGCCTATCAATCATTGCACTAATAAGCCCTGCCCAGTGGTAATTAATACCTTGCTCAATCTTGCTAATAACATGCACCATCCAATTTTCCAATGCCCCAACACTCTTTAAGCCGGCCACCCTGCTCAATAGTGTGATTGCATCATATATATCTTGTCTGAACTTGATCCTGTGTAACTGCTTGGGCAACTTGGAAAAATGAGACTTTGGCTTCTCCAACCAGGAATTGACCATCTGCTGGGCTTTGGTAGGCTCGTCCTCATAGTAAGTCCTAGCTAATTCCATGTCCAAGGCACACACACATGGTAAGTCTAGCATATCAAATCCTAGGCAATAGAAACTGGATTAAAGTTTGCCAAGACTCTTCCCTCAGTGCTAACGACCCTCTGTGTATCAAAGTCATATTGCCGGGCACACTCCAATATCAATTCATAACACTGAACCGCAGGAGGGAATCCTGCTACATGTACCAGTCCGGACTTCATCATTCCCTTGGTTAGGGCTGATAGATCTTTTTGAGCTATCCTTTCCTTGAATTCTTCATATCTCCATGCTCCTACATTGGTGTCAGAGACCTCAAACCCAACTAAAGCTATCTTACTGTCCGGCAACTGACTCTTTGTATCTAGCCTCAACCTTTCTGCATCTGTAATTGAGGACTCCTCTGTATCACCTTTGACCTTTCCTACCGCTGCTTTGCTTGATTCAGCCTGCATTCACAAAAGGACCTCATGAAAATCCCATTATCATCTACATTTCAATCAAAGGTTAGCCTTGAAATCACATGAAACAATGAAGATCAATCATTAATCATTAATCTCAAAAATCCAAAAAAATGAAGTAATCCGGGAAAATCCGGTCGGGGCATAATTCAGAGAAATCTGACCCAGACGGACTTCTGCTGTCAAGACATCATTCATCAAATAAATAATTAATATGGACAAAAGAGATGCGTGATTATTATAAGATTCATTCATTTAGCAACAAGAAATCATCATTTAACATTTAATTCATTACCCCAATTTCGAAAATCAAAAGAAGTGGAACCAGGTAGAAAACCAAAAAAATCCGGACAGGTCGGATTTCCGTGAGTAGCTCGAAATTCTGGAACTCATCATACTCCGAGGAAATGGCAGAATCTGGGAAAATCCGGGTGCACAGAAATTCCGTGGACACCTCGGAAACTCGATGATCGTTTAATGCGCAAACGACTGACCGAATGACCATACAAACCTCCCTATTCGGATTCCAATGGACATAAAATCAATCCCAATAAGTTGGATTTCGATTGTACCTGAATTTAAATTCCCAAAACTCTCAAATGACTGATCCCCATGACGAAACAATGATGCCCTAAATTCAATAACTAGACCCCCGCCATGAAAGCTAGGGAAAGCTTGAAGTTTCAAATACTATCCCTCGAAATGATCAAGCTAAAGCACTTCGGGATCTCACAAGATACGAACAGGGTTGAGCTGAACGCAAGACATGAAAGTTGCGACAACTCCACCAAACTTAACAAATCCAGGAAAATATACCAAAACCCTAACCTTCATAAAATATAGTAGACTACGCACCAACAAGGCAAGGCCCTAACAGAAACACCTAGCCACGGGAGTATACCCGACATTCAATTGATAAATGAAGGGATGCACAGTGCGGGTGATAAAACCCGTGAAAAGGTATGTTAAACCCTAATTCGATAAATACATAATCATGAAACAAGCAAGGGCCGACCTAAAAAACCACCAATCAACAACTCAAAAGATTCGATCAAAGTGCAAACAAAAGGAGAAGTCAGTAATGACTTACCATGGATCAACTCTGAATGAAGCTCGAGCCCAAGGAATTCACTGTGAAACAGGGTGCCCTAACGATGAAAATACTCAACACAAGCGCTCAAGCAATCCACACGCAAGCAGCTCGAATCCAACAACCAAAGCTGAAGAAGAACAAACTCAGGCGCTAGAGAAAATAGTAAATAAATAATGAAATTAAAAAAGTGCCAAAAAGCCTTAAATCCACCCGCACTCACGCCAGAGAAGACGTACTTCAAGCATTAATGAACGACAAGACATACCAAGGAAATCCAGAAACCCGAGCTCAAAACGGAAAACCGAAAAAAACTGAGCTAGACGAAAAATTCGGGTGAGCACAAATTCCGTGGATAACGCACCCTTTGAGATTCCGACGCAGTCCGGGAAAATCCGGGTGACCCAGAAAATCCCGGATTCAACCAGAAACCCGGATTTCAAAAAATCAGACAGCGACCAGGCGATGGACAAGGACCCGGGAGAATTCGGGTGAACCGGAAAATCCTGGACCCAGGACAGAACCCGAACTTCCATTAAAAACCAAGTTTGATCAATTCCTTCAGGATAAGACCAAGGCAAGCAAGACCAACATCTCAAGACCTTAAAGAGACAAATCCAATCAAGACCAAAGGTCCAAGAGACATCCAAAATCAAAAGAGGGTCCCTACTCCAAGTGGTGTGTGTGTGCAAAACTGCACAACATATACCATTGCATTTAGATCATTGAAACTCATAAATTGAGATGGGTATGGAAAAGAGTTGAATCCTATTTAATAGTGTAGGTATCTTGTAATGAAGGTAGATCCACATGGAAAGCATTCAATGGATAGAAAATTATATTCTTATGGATGGTCAAAATAAACTTGTTTTCCTGGTTGGTTAACTTACATAAATATTTAACTTATGCAAAACCTCATGAAGAGAGGTCTTGCAAGTTGTTGTATATGTGATTTATGTTTTTAGTGTGGAGACAAAGGTCTACATTGTCACTTTTTGTTCCTTCTTTGTAGAAACGAGTAATCTATTCTTGGCTTTCTTTCGTAAAACTTATTCATTATTTCCATCTCTAAATTTTATGATATAAGAGCATCCTAGGGGTCATATAATCTTTAATCACTAAAAACATTGTTTTGTTGATCTTGGGTTGCACATAACTCTCCTTTTTCTGCCTCAATGTGTTTTAGATATATTGTAGAAGTTGTGATTTGATTTCATGAGTTTCCCTCCCTATTTGGTTGCATTTTGGAAACGGGGACATTTCGGGGACGGGGAAATGGGTACTTGGCATTTCCCGCCATCCTGCCACTGCCATCGGTGCTCCGCCAGAGATGGGGAAATGTCTCCACGTCTCCCAAGGAGACTTGTAGACGTGGGGACATCTTCAAGTTTCCAAGTCTCCTTGGGAGATGCCTAGGCATTTCTCGAGAGACTGGGAGACGCCTAGCCATCTCCCGTCGATCCCCACGTCAATGGGCAGACTTAACTTAAAAATTAAAAATAAGTTTTGATTTTTAATTGTTTTGGGGTTACCCTAATTTGACGTGGGTCCCACCCCTTCCTCCAAAACAACACAAAACCTTGTAATTTTATCATTTCAATCACATTTTCAAAGACTGATTTTTTTTGCAGCCAGCTGAAGAGGAGGAAAAACAGTGAAGAAGTCTGATTGAAGGAGTGAAAAAAGTGATTGCAAGTGTGATAGGAGTGAGAAGGAGAAAGAAGAAGAGGAGGAAAAGGATTCTACTTCATTTTGGAGAGATTTTTCAAGCACAAGGTAGGGTTTTTGAAGTTTTTTTCAAATTTCTTGTTGTTTTTGTTTTATTTTCTGAGTTTAAACTTGTTTTTTTCTTTTTCTTATTTATCTCAAAGACTCAAACTCAGATTTGATGTTGAATATTGAGGGAAAAATGATGAAGATGATGAATCATTCATCATTTTTCCCTCAAGATTCAACATCAAATTTTTTATTTTAAAAATTTAATATTAAACTTGTTTTTTTTTTCTTATTCATCTCAAAATCAGATTTGATGTTGAATCTTGAGGACAAAATGATGAATGATTCATTCATCTTCATCATTTTTCCCTCAAGATTCAACATCAAATTTTATTATTTATTAATTTAATATTTTAATTTTAATTTTTAAATAATATAAAATTAAATCTGATTTTTGAATTATATATTATTAAATTGTAAATTTTGTTTTTAAAACTAAAATTTCAAATTTGTAAATGTATTTCAATTTGTTAAACTAGGCTAATTTTATTTTAATTTTGCGAAATGCAGTCACTTTCACAATGAGCACCAAAGACATGAGTGGGGATGACATGGAAATCCATTCTCATAGTGAACATGATTCAGATTTTGAACTTGAGAATGAGGGGGATGACCATGGGGCTGATCCTGTAGCCCAATCTAGTTCCATGGCGAGTGCACCAGCTAGTACAGATTTCCCTTTAGGGTTGTTGGCAGAGTATGCTAGGGGTGCTTTTCATCCGAAATATCCTCTGAAATAGTTTGCTACAAGAATACAAGGCACATCACATTCAGGTGGGGGAACAAGGAAGTGGAAGTGCAACATTTGTGGGACTGAATGGTTTGGTAGCATCACTTGTGTGAATGCACACCTTATTTTTTGGACAGGAAAAGGTGTGGATCCTTGTAAGTTTTTGAAGGAGCCTAAAAATATACATTATAAAATGGAGTTTAACAAGCTTTGGGGCATTCCAGAGGACACAAATATTTCAGTCCCTACTACTTCGACTGCTAGGGCAGCCCTTCAACAAACCCATCATGCGCCACATACTTCTCATGCTTCGCAGCCAGGAGGAATGATGTTTGGATCTTCATCCACTTCCACTTCTAGTGTTGCTAGGGGGACAACCACAGGGAAACACAAGTTGTAGACATCGCAGAGTAACCCCATAGCTGATATGTTTAATGTGCAACTGAGAGATGAAATAGATGAATCCATTGGCA
Source organism: Sequoia sempervirens (assembly GCA_007258455.2). Taxonomy (NCBI): domain Eukaryota; kingdom Viridiplantae; phylum Streptophyta; class Pinopsida; order Cupressales; family Cupressaceae; genus Sequoia; species Sequoia sempervirens. Next base: position 7,708 of record VDFB02141809.1, read on the forward strand.
AGTTCTTTGCCAATGGCATTCCATTTCATGTTACACGGTCTCCTTATTATAGGGAGATGATGGCTATGGTGACAAAGGGAGGAACATCATATGTGCCACCAGGTGAGACGAAAATGAGGACCTCAATCTTGGATAAGTGCTATTCCAAGATCAATATTTTGATGGAGAAGATGAAGGCATGTTGGGTGGCATCTGGGTGCAACATAGTTATGGATGGGTGGACAGACATTAGCCATTGTCCACTCATCAACATCATGGTAACATGTGCAGAGGGCCCATACTTCCTTAGAGCAGTTGATTGTACAGGGAACACAAAGATGATGATTTTTAGTTTCATGTCCTCAGGGAGGCTATTGAGGAGGTTGGGCCACAAAATGTGGTCCAAGTAGTCACAGAAGTAGCCCATGTGTGTAGAGCAGTAGGGAAACTCATTGAGGGAGCCTATAGACATATTTGGTGGACCCCATGTTATGTGCATGCCATGAACAATGCACTCAAGGACATGGGGAAGATTGATTGGATTAGAGGAGTGGTTACTGATGCAAGAGATGTGTAGATGTTTATCTACAACCACCAAACTTCACATGCACTCTTCAGGACCTTCGCGGAGGAGTTCTTGAAACTGGTGGAGACTCATTATGCATCATATTTCATTCTCTTGGAGAGAATGATTGAGTTGCAAGAGGCATTGCAACTCATGGTTATGACTAATAAGTGGAATAGGTGGGCCGAGGCCAAGACAACGCAGGGGAGAAGGGTGAAGGAGATAGTGAAGAGTGATGTGTTTTGGATTGATGTGAAATACATTGTCTCCATCATTTCTCCAGTATTCCAGGTTATCAGATATGGGGATGGGGATGCACCTAACCTTGGAGAGGTGTATGAGTGCATCAACTCTATGCTTGACCAGATGAGAACTGCTGTGTAAGTGAAGGACCCCTCTCTAGCATTCTACAATGAGCACATCTGGCCAATCATTCAACACAGATGGGACAAGTTGAACACTCCTTTGCATATGGCTGCCTTTTCCTTGAATCCTAAGTGGTACAAGGCTAGACCGGGTAGAGTTACACTGATTCAGGATGATGAGGTGAAGGCGGGGTTCTTTAGGTGCATAGAGAAGATGTATGATTCTAGAGATGCTGACATAATTCACACTGAGTGGACCAAATTTTCCACTCTTAGAGGCTATTCAGATGCAACAAAGATGGATATAGAATCTATGGCACAGGAGGACCCACTTTTGTGGTGGAATTGTCATGGTCTGAAATATTTGACCACCACTTTAGCTATCCGTCTGCTATCCCAGGTTTCCAGTTCTTCAGCTGCTAAGAGGAACTGGTCTACATATTGCTTCATCCACTCTCTTAAGAGGAACATACTTACCTCTAAGAGAGTAGAGAAGCTTGTGGCTATACACAGTACTTTGCGTCTGATGGACCGCAAGAAAGTTGGGTACAAGGAGAGTGTAGCGGCATTATGGGATGTGGAGCCAAAGGAGCCTTCACAGATTGATGAGGATGATACTACCACTTTAGATGCAGGGCTGGTTGGTGTGAGCTTGAGGAATCTTGACCTTGTGGAGTCCAACAGTTCCAGTGATGAGGAGTTTGCAGATGATTAGAGGCCTCCATTCACTACATTTTGAGTTTTGACATTTTGGCATTTTGTCTTTTGTAATGCTACTCATTGTAATGATGAATCATGTAATCATCTTTATAGACTTTGTGATATCTCATATGACATTAGATATTAATATTTTTGATATAATAGAAATCTCCAATTTGACAATTTTGTTTGTCAAATTTTATTTAGAATTTAACATTCAAGATATCTTCGTATTTAGATTTAGTATTTCAAATTTTACCATGTTATAATTTTACTAATTTCCTATAGTTTCATTTGAAATGTAATTCTCATACTGTTATACTATTATAACTTATACATCTTTTCAAAGCTAGTTTTTCAAGTACTATAAGTATATGTATAACTATATTAGCAACACCACCCCACCACCCCCCCGCTGTTGTCCCCCCGCCATCTCCCCACCATCCCCAAACTTAGGCCCTTTGTCCCCCCATCTTCAAAACGCGTCCTGGATGTCCCCCCGTTTCCCTATCCCCCAGGCCCATGGAACACTAATTTTGAAGATATAAAGACATGCATCTTCAATATTGGTAGGATTAAAAAAGATCAATATGATATCCATTAGACACCATCCCTGGGGTTGTGGAAACTTAATGCATATGCAAATTTACAGGGAACCCAAGAGCAACTTGGATGGGGGTTATATACACATTATGTAAAGGAACTTTTATAGGATAGCTCATGATCTAGTTTGCAGAATCAACAAAAAATCAAGCAAAAATGTCCAAAGAATAACGAAGAAGACTTACGTTAAAGTGTTCACTTTAACGTATCTGATCCATTCAAGACAAATATGTCCTTCTAGTGCCAATTCAATGTTGGTGTACGTTTTATCATCCACCAAACACGCATAATAAAATTTCCAAAGACACTCTATCCTCTCTTGAACAAAGTCACCGCATATGCTAAGATTGCGAGAAGATCATATGGTGACTCCAAGGTTTCTTTTGTCAGGTCATGACATGTGGATAAGCTCAATGGGAATTGTGATTTGGTGGTAATACACAAAGGGACTTATGTTAAAGAATTATTCACAAGTTCGGGACTTAGACAAATTTATCATTAAAAGGCTTCTTCAATTGGGACTTTCAATTTGGATCTCAAAAAAAAGGTGCAAAAAGATAAGGGTTTAGAGGATCTATTCTACACCTAGGAATTCAAGAGACAGTAAAGATCAAGTGAAATGAGTAACCATGCTTTGTTTCGCCTCCCTGGGACAACTACGCAAAGTGGGTGCAATCTTCAAAGGGTGTGATTACAATTTTCAAGCCTTGAATAAGATTGAAGTTAAGCATCCACAATCACAAGCTCAGGCTAACTTTACGCATCGAATGAAAATCATCCATCCAAAGAAAGTATGAGCAATATTTCACCATTTAATCTATACGATCAATCTCGCATTCACTTAACAAACATTCAAAGAAAATTCTACTTAATTGTAATCTAATTCTAATCTATGGTAGAACTTATGCAACCTTGCTCACTACTTGACAATAAAAGTGGTTCAAAGCAAATCATGCATAAGAGCTTTTATTATCGGAAATAGTCTTAATGCAACAATTTCATACATTATCTCCACACTTTACAAATGGGGGGGCGAGCTCGTCTTTTCCTTGGTAGAATACTACTGGGTGTTTGTTCTTCTCCTTTTTTATTCCAGGAACAATTTCTCTTTTCGGTGGGGTCTGTGGTTTCTCATTTGCTAGGACTTCTTCTTGAAAAATTTATGTGTCCATAAGGACTTCTTCTAGTGACATGTCTCTTTGATTGGAATTTCTAGACGATGTCTGGGTCATTCCTACAACATCAGAAGGTTGTTGCGGAGCATCAAATATATTGCCTGTCACTTCTAACTCGACAATATTGGTATTTGCCGAAGCATTGGGTACTCCTTTGTTTGGCATGTTTTGTGGGGCATTTCTTGGAACAACTACTTTAGTCAAACTGCCCAAAAGCATTTCCTAAATCTCAGGGATTCTCATTAACTCGATCAGAGGTAAGATGACCTTCATTCTTTTAAATTATTCTAACACATATGAACTTAACCTCTTTATTTCTTCTCGGGGATGGTTGTTTGTCTGAGCTTGAACCTGCTGCACTTGAGGGCTCACTTGCCTTGTTTGTTCCGCCTGGGGAATAGTAGCTTGTCTCACTCCATTTGGCTGAGCATTCTGCTAACGATATTATGGTGAATCTCTTGGACGAGATGGCATATTGGTAGCATTTGGATTTGGGTGGGTCTAGAAATTGTTTGGAGGAATATATGTCATCAAAGGTTCACTTTGGCAATTATTCCTTTGGTATATCCTGAATGGATTTCTAGATGCCTGTTGGAGCACTTCTCTGGTTCCTTCTACCAATACACTATTATACAATGGAGGGAAATTATAACCATTAACTATAGATGGTTGACTAGATGGGTTTTGAATTTCTGGTCCATCTTGATATCGTGGCACCTCCACTGGGCCATTTGTAGATGCGAGTGGAAATCTTTGATTATGTTGATACTATGGGTATTCTTGGGGTGGAAATCGAACACTCTTAATCACAAGGGTGTGATCATATCTTGGTGCAGGAACTAATTCGTATCCAGTTACTAGAGGATCTTCTACCTCTGAATTCCTTCTTTTGCTTCAGAAAATATCTGTGGCTACTTGGAACTAGTGACAATGTAACTCGAAATGTTGATCTGTGTTGTGCAGTCTGCACCATCCTGATAGTGTTGCTTCAGCTAGGAATACTTTTTCTGCGGGGCGATTGTCGGTAGGTGGATTATCCAAGGGTGACGATACAATACCATTGTTAGGTCCGGTGTTCCAAGTCTTCTTTTGAAAGCCTGAATGTTATTCTGGAAACCTTGATTATTCCCTTGATAATTTTGATTGTCCCTTTGATAATTTTGATTGTCCCTTTGATAATTTTGATTGTCTCTCTAGTATTCAGAATGACCTTGACCTTGGTAATTCCCTTGAGGTGCCTATGAATTTGGCTATTTTGACCTTTCAAATATGTAACTTCAGTCGACAACTTCTTGACTTGTTCAATCAAGTCCTTCATTTCATCCTTCTCTTCTTGAGTTCACATTGAAGTTGTCACATTCTGAAGATATATGGGCTGAGCTGGTGGTACTTGGGACATAGACGCTCCTGGGTGAAGGACCATATGATTGCCCACTGGAGGAACTGGGTTCATCATAGGTGTCTGATGAGCCAATGCCCGATTAATATCTTGAACTTGGTTTTGGGAGGCTGCATTTCCCAAGTAATTGAGTGGACTAGGAGCCATACCTACTCCTAGACCATTACTGGCCTTTATTGCTGCAACATATGCTCCCTTCAAATCTGTTGGGAGCGGGTTTTTTGACTTCAAAAACATGGCAGTAAGATGATCCAAAGCTTCATAATAGATTGGTAGTTCCGCTGCATTGTCCAGCTAATAGGGATCTCTTAACCTTGTATAAGCTTTGTGGAATATGTTGTTGAACGTGCTAATTGGTTCATGTTCTTGTCTCTTTACTTCCACAAATTGCCTATACAGATCAGATCAGGAAATTGGTGCCCTGAACTTTTCTAAGAAAGAGGTCTTCATTTGTTTCCAATTGCAGATGGAGTTGGCTGGAAAATGGATGTACCAATATGAAGCCTCCTCATCGAACGTGTAGGAAAACAATCTATAGGAGACATCTTCTTCTTGGATATCTCTGTTCTGAAGAAGATCTTTGAAAATCTTGATATGCTCGTCTGCAGTGTGGTTCAAGTCACCACTGTGAAACTTGGAACAAAAACTCTCCAGATTCTTAGGTAAATCATGATAAAAAACACAAGTCATAAGCGACGCATTAGTTGGATGCCACGCCATTGGAGCGTTCGGTTGATTCACTTGGACCATCAACCAGTTCCAGTGGCTACACAACAAGTGCAACCAGTTCCACCGGTTCTTATGTTGGTGTACGTTTTATCATCCACCGAACACACATAATAAAATGTCCAAAGACACTCTATCCTCTCTTGAAAAATGACCGCGTATGCTAAGATTGCGAGAAGATCATATGGCAATTCAAAGGTGTCTTTTTTCAGGTCATGACGTGTGGATAAGCTCAATGGGTGTTGTGATATGCTAGTAATACACAAAGGGATTTACGCTAGGCTTTTTCTATTCACAAGTTTGGGACTTAGACAAATTTATCATTAAAGGCTTCTTCGGTTAGGACTTTCAATTTGGATCTCAAAAAAAAGGTGCAAAAAGATAAGGGTTTAGAGGATTTAATCTACACTTAGGAATTTAAGAGACAGTAAAGATCAGGTGAAAGGAGTAACCACGCTTTGTTTCACCTCCCTGGGACAACTACGCAAAGTGGGTGCAATCTTCAAAGGGTGTGATTATAATTCTCAAGCCTCGAATGAGACCGAAGTTAAGCACCCACAATCACAAGCTCAGGCTAACTTTACGCATCAAATGCAAATCATCCATCTAAAGAAAGTATGAGCAATATTTCACCATTTAATCTATACGATCAATCTCGCATTCACTTAACCAATATTCAAAGCAAATTCTACTTAATTGTAATCTAACTCTAATCTATGGTAGAAGAAGTTATGCAACCTTGCTCACTACTTAACAATAAAAGTGGTTCAAAGCAAATCATGCATAAGAGCTTTTATTATCGGAAATAGTCTTAATGCAACATTTTCATACATTGTCTCCAACCTTTACAAATGAGGGGGCAAGCTCAATTTATAGGCTCCCCAATTAAAATTCAATGGCCAAGATTGATTTTGGATCAATGACCAATATTAAAATATAAAACCCTAATTAGGGTTTGTCACAACTAACTACCTCTTGACCAATGAGAAAATTACATTCGAGGACACTTGTCCTTCTGCTAAATATAAATCAACAATAAAATAGAAAGTTGTTGCATGTTGATTCAAAACAATTTGATTGGTTGGAAGATGACGAGGCGCCACCTCAGTGTGTTGAATGTCTTCCTTGGTCACTTTATTTTTCCTCCACATTCTTGCCTTAGAATATTTTCCTTGTCGACGACTCTGTCCTTTGCGCTTGTTCCTTCCTAGCTTAAATCTTGGAGCTCCTTTGAGATTTTGATTTCTTCTTCTCACCCGTATTGGAAGTCTCGCCTTGGAGCAAGTGTCTGGACTTGAGGTTATTTTATTTCCTTATTGATTTGAAATTCCTCCTGCTTGAATTGGATTGGTGTTATTCCTTTGGATTTCCTCTCCGAATTATCCAATTTGTGTCGAGAAATTGTCTAAGTAAGAAAATTTGTTTGGAACACCCTTCTTGTCACCATCTGATTCTGATTGGAAGCTTGTTTTTAATTCTCCAGGAGATGAAATCCCTAAAGAAGATGCCTTGATTGCTTCAACAAGTCTGGGATTGTAGATGAAATCCCTTCAAGATGTCCGAATATTCTTTCAAGTGCCTTGAATTTGGAGAAGAATGCCTCTGTGCTTGGAATTTTCTTTGTGAAGTATTTCCCATACTTAGCCAAATTTTGGCTATTCAAGTTCATTTTGTAACACCTTCACGTGAACTATTCAACATTTAGCCAATATTTTGGACATCTCGATGCTCGAATGAACTTTTCCTGTGGACTTGCCTTCAATTATGAATCTGGCTATGTAGGACAAATTCCATCCTTGGACAAGGATTTTATCCACTTCCTCTTTACTTTTCCTCTTTATTCCCCTTGTTTTCCTTTGAACACTTAGTCAATTTTCTGAATTTCTTCTCCTTGGGCGGACTTTACTAATACTTACATTTTCCTTTTTTAGGCCATGCCAGACTTTTGCTGTGTCTGGACATTCCTTGCTGGAGGTAAGTCAGAATTTTTCTTGCTTGTGATGTCCATCCATTTTGCTAACACTTGGAATTTCTTTATCTTCATGGCAGACTTTGAAACTTTTATTCCATGTTCTCTTTGATGTCTAGGCAATCTTTGAAGTCTTCTTGCCAAGGTCAGGCTTTGGAGTTTTCTTTCCAAGCTTGAAGGTGAACTTTCTTCATGTATTTCCACTCCTTGGCGGACTTCCAAAATGTTTTGCCTTCTTCCTTTTCAAAGTGATGTCGGACTTCCAGAACTTTGTGCTATTTTCCATATCTCCAAGGTGGACTTTGTGAATTTGTTTCCAAGGCATGATAGACTGGGCGGGCTTGACAAATTTCTTTCCACTTCCATGGCAGACTCCATGAATATCTTTCCATGTTGATTTTGGCCTAGCGGACTTAAGTATTTTCCATCCATTCTCAAGCTTGGGGTGGACTTTGGAGTTGTCTTTTCCATATCTAGGCCGGAGTTCACAACTTTCTTGCCATATTTCATTGATGTCTAGGCGGATTTCAACATGTGCTTTCCATTACTCCTTTGACACTCAACCATTTTTTTTTAATAAATTTTTATTCCCATGGTGTCAATACCTAGCCATTTTTGTAGAATTTTCTCTCTCAAGGCATTAATACTTAGCCAAATTTTTAGTTGTCTCCGTCAAAGGCATCCATACTTAGTCAAATTTTGGACCCTCTTGCAAGCTAGGAAAACTTTCTCAACCTTTTTTTTCACTATCTCATGGGTGGGTGGACTTTATCCTAGCCAAGACATGGCATGGAAGACTTTGGGTTAGGCTTGCCATTTCTTTATCTTGGCTAGGGCGGACTTGTTGACTTTTGTGCCATCTTCTATCAAGTCAAGGGTAGACTTTACATGTGCTTGGACGTCCCTCATTTATCTCCACTTGATGACGGCCTTTCTAGCTTCCTTTCCATTTTCCTTTCTTCCTATACTTAGCCAAAATTCGCATTTTCCCTCTTCTTAAGCCTCCATACTTAGACAAATTTCAAATTTTCCTTCCAAGGCATCAAATACTTAGCCAAAATTTTCAATTTTCCCCTTCTTTGTGCTAGGTGGACTTCACAAATGTCTTGCCAAGGCTTGGGCGGACTTTGGAGGTGCCTTGACATGTTTTATCTAAGGATGGGCAGACTTCAAGAGGTCCTTGCCATGTCCCTCAAATTAAGGGCCGACTTCCTTAATGGCTTGACATTCTCCTCTTGATGGTGAAATTTTCCTTTTCACCTTCCCTTCTTTCTAGGGCAAACTTTGTTAATGGCTGGACATTCTCTCATCTCCATGGCAAGGGCGAATTTCTCTAGACTTAGGAAAAATTTACCATAAATTTCATGCCTTTGGGTTGATTTTCTCGTGATTTTTAACTGTTTTTTTAATTTTTGCTCAATTTTTCCATGCTTTTCCTAATTTTTTCTTTATTTTTTTGATTGATTTTTCAATTTTTACTTTGATTTTTCAAATTTTTGGTTGATTTTTGGTTCTAAAGATGGAAACGTTGACCCGTTGACCAGGGTTGACTTTCTAAAAATAGAAAAAGCAAAATCCCTAAAAAATAGGGAACCCCGTTTGGTCCAAAAATGCCAAAAATGAAAAAGCGAAAAAAGAGAGCAGATTCCCTAAAAAATAGGAAGTGTCAGAAGTGGCCCAAAGCACATGCGATCCTTGTCTCTCAGACCTTCTAAGCCCTTCCATGACGTTTAGGCATTGATTTAGGCATGGATTCTCAACTTGGCTCAAATGACTCTCAAAAGACTGACTTGAAACTGTCAAAATGATGACCTCATTGTAAAAAGACAAGTGATAAGCAGTTGCGATGCCAAGGCAAAAAGCGAAAACAAGGGGTGCCCATTTGCAATGGGGCAATGTGTGAAAAGGTCACAACAGATATCCATTAGACACCATCCCTGGGGTTGTGGAAACTTAATGCATATGAAAATTTACAGGGAACCCAAGAGCAACTTGGATGGGGTTTATATACACATTATGTATAGGAACTTTTACAGGATAGCTCATGATCTAGTTTGTAGAATCTTTGGATATTAACATTAATGAATATGCAAAAGATATGTCAACTTGTAGAGGCCCATGGATGGCCAACTATGCATAGGTGCTTTGTTAGTTACTATGGAGATGGGCTCATTTGTCTTGGCCTATATCTTTAAACCACAAAACTCAATAAATTCTAAACACTGGAAACTCACTAGCCTTGTGAAGGACATATTGATGGTATTGGCTTGTTTCAGAAGCATAAAGTTGTCTACAAGTCTTATGGATAAGTTTGTTGTTGATTTTCCTAATGTAGTTAACTACTATTTTTCTTCGAGATGTTGTAGCTAAATATGATAGCAGGAAATTTGAGTGGAATTTTTATGTTTAGAAAGCGAATATGCTGATAAAAAATGACTGTTATACTTGAATTGGTTTTCCTTTTCACTTAATATGTAAAGAGGCAATAGTTTGGGAAGGTTTTTGAACATTTGGGAGGAATTGTTGAAGGAATATTTTAAAAAGGGATATAGTCAATCTAATTTTATCATAGTGGATGTAGATGACAACTATTTTCATTTGTATAATGTTGCTTTGTAATTAGTATCAATGAACCTTTTTCGTATGCAACTGATCATACAATTCAAGTTCTTATGTTGGAATCAAATATTGAAATCAAAATAAAGGCTTCATATGAACACATTACACTGACGAGACTTTACTACTTGAATTGTCTTCCTTAGATTTTATTCATTGATAAACTAATGATGCTACTTTTGGGTTGTTCTACTGTTGTTAATTCTTTGACTGGAGTATGTATGTGTTGTTTGCATTCTAACTCCACTTGGTGTCACAGGAAAGGGTTTCATTGTACTGCTTTTTACAATGTTGTTCATGGTTGAGACGTTTGATGGTTTGTTAGACCTCATTGTGTATGTATGACATCTTCTGAACCTACAATCACAAGCTCAAAGGGAAGCATATTTTCGGTCTCAAGGACATTGGCTCTAGCATTTAGATGACTTATAGGGGTCTTGGCCATGCCTCTAAATAATGTTGGAATATCCTTGGGATTGATGTATCGAGCTTGGTGATCCAAATGTGTATAATTATTTTTTTAAATGATGGAAATGAAGAATTATAATTTGATCAATTGATGACCAAGCATGACAACCTCATTTGGTGCCATATCCAACTAGGCATGATGAGTAGTGGAGCTCAAAGTTAGCAACAAAAAATTGAAGGTGTGTGATTGAGCATTCAAATGATTTTCTAGGACATGTTTGAAAGATGACCCAACTATTAGTTTGCACAGGGGTCAAGCTTTAAAAATCCTTTTCCTTCTTTAACATTGCCCTTTAGAGGTGGACTGATTTTTGGTGGTATTGTTCTTGAGACTGACAATTCTGTTAGAGCATAATAAGAGCTAGCATGAAGGTAGACATGAGAATTTTGGGAAGGCCAAGCATCCACCACCCAAACCAAGCATCCTAAGTCAAGTTTTTATTGAAAAAGATCAAAGTATATAATGAACAAAAAGAATAACATTAAGCCAGAACTTGATATAGAATAAATTTAGGGGAAATGTTGTTTATGACTATTATCAAGATATTTTCAATGAAGACCCATACCTCAAAATCACACTCTCTTTTGAAGATAAGCAACCATATACTGTATATAGATCAACACGAACACTTAAAAGCAATGAACCCAATCACCAATTGTAGCCAAAAATCTATGCTACTAAAATATTACTTACATCCCTAATACTAAGAGCAATATAAACAAATAGTAAGAGCAACGAGACAATGATAAATTGACTAATAGACTAGCTTCTTTCTCTGAGTAAATGAGTTGATTGATTTTGGAAACCTGATGGTAGTAATGATCTTGTTTATTGATTGATATCTGGTGTGTGAATCATTTATCACATTTCAAATGCTCTCTTTACATATGATTGCAATACATGTATTTGTATGGCTGTGTCAAAAGAACCGAGGTTATGTGCATGGTGAGGCAGTATTCCACGACAATTGAAAGAGGGAAAATAAAAATGGGCTTTCACAGGCTTATGAAAATTGATGAGATTTTAAATAAAGATTTGATTAATGTCAGTTATATGAGAAATATAAAAGGTAAGGAATAAGGAGGGAGCATGTGATGTGTTAGGGTTAGAAACTTAAAGTGTGTGTACAGTAGTAGTAGTAGAAATTATTGAAGTTAGAATGAATCAAGTGCAATGATTTAGGTTGGAGTTGGTGCTATCATACCAATGGGATATTGAAAAAAACATGAAAAGTTGTCTAATTATGAAGTTATGATGGGAAAAATGGGGTAGATTAATAATGTTAGAAACAATACCCTTAGTAAACAATTCACATAAGGCCAAATGATTGTTGAGCACCAGTGGTATATGTTCAAGTAAGTGACAAGGTTGGGGTTATCTTGAAAGGTGTTTGGTGAAAAAATGTGAGATGGGTGAGATGAGAGGACGTGCGTGCAAAAAGTGCTATAGCTATATCCTTGAGCTCTTTGCCCCTTTTGGTGACTAGGTGAAGCAAACATTACATGTTGAGTGTTGGTGTAGTTAATCATGGTTGATTGACATCTTTAATGGTGATGGGATTTTTCTAAGGTCATCATTTCTCTTAGCTATTCAGGGAGATTTTTTTTGCCTTTATATACATGAAGGTCCCCTCTCTATTCTTCCTCCGCCACTCCTTTTGATAAAAAAACAACAATATTGTGGTGGTGTTTTTCATGACATTTGGATATTCTAAAGTCTAAGTAGTACCCGACTTTTGAATTATGTGGCTATTCTCTAGTATCATTTTTCCATTTTTGAGGCCCATTGATTGTTGCACATGCCCTTTGAAAGCTTCTTATTTCTTTGCAAAGATTGACATTTAGTACTATGCTGGAGTACCCTTTGTATTGAGATGCTACCTCATTGTTAATGGGAAATTGAATGACTAGTTGTTGGTTTGAATTCCAATGTTTTGGTGGTAGCTTATGAGAGGCTCTCCTTGTTGGTTTAAGACTATACCTCATACCTTTTTTTTTGAAAGCTATTTATGGCAGCCCCAACAAAATTTAATTTATAGTATTCTTGTTAAGGTGGATTCATGTTTCTTGGTTTGAACTTTAAATAGTTTGTACTCGTAGAGGAAAGAAGTATTCCATATCTTGGAAAGGTCAAGATTGGTAATGCTAGTTGAGTCATACTTTCCTCATGCTAGAGCTTTATACATTTAGTTTTTCCACGAACTTAGGTCCTTACACTTCTGGTCAACATCAAGTGGTCCCTCTGTGTTTTCAAATATCTTAAAATTTCTTTCCTACCACAATTCTAGAGGATATTCAAGAATTGGGTTGTGCAAACATTGCATTATGTGCCTTTCTGAATTCAGTTTGGACCATTTGAAGAAGATGCAGGAAATTGAAGTTTTTTTGGGAATGGAAGTGTCATAGAGGTTTGCCATGTTTCATATACCTCTAGTGTATGTGCACTACCAAAAGAACTGTTCCATGCTTTGTGAATCTTGTTGGCAATTTATGCATTTTGTTTGGCCCACCCATCCCTTTATGTTGATATGATTTGTCATGAGAATCATCTCATGTAGAATTAGCCAACTAAAGGATTTGCTTCTAGGCCTAGATCTCCAACTTCATAACCTTTTCCAATACCTATCACTTTGCTGATTTTTCACACAATTATAGATATGCTGAGACAACACTGCAATCACAATTTTGTGTATGCTTCCACACAAGCTTATCTTGGCTTGGGGAATGAAGGGTTCATCCTGCTATTCAATTCCTTTATCAGATTCCTAACTTGGTTTGGATGGGGGATAGGATTAAATCAGTTTTTGTTTTTGTAAGGTAGGGGGACCAACCACACCAAGGTTCTAGGTCATGGAGCGTTGAGAGCGGAAGGCTGCCCTATCTTACCTCAAGCTAAGTAGGTGTTTTAGGTTGAGGATAGAGAATGAAGAGCACTCTTAGGTGCTTCTGTCACTGTTATGATCCGAGTACTTGAATGTGGCTAAACGAGTCAGTTTCTAGAATCTGAGCCGTACCTTAGACAACTCTCTGCCCGAGGATGACAACGCGGATCTGGGACAACAATGCGGCACACTAGCGTCCGTACGGCCAAAAAGTGAAGTACAATATGAAATATCAAGAAACCTACTTACGACTTAGCTAATGAAGTTTAATGAAAACAATAGAATAATAAAGTACAAGAAATAACTATGAATATGATAAAGGAGGTGATAAAAACAGAGTGATGAAGACCAAATCAATGAAAGGCTAGTTCGCTAGCAAGCTCCACTCACACATACACCTACACACAACCAAGAGAGGAAAAATGTTGGTGTTGTATGGGGGTTTGCCTTAGTCAAACCCCTGCTTTGGTGTTTCCACCTCCATGGACAGCCAGGAAAACCACAAGATAGAAAAAGTGATGAAAGAAGTAGAAAGAAAAAGTATGAACATTATGAAAAACACAATGCTACTCTATCAAACCACAACAAAAGAGGATAGTGAAGCAATACCACCTCCACCCAAAGGCACTCAAGGCCAATAAGGAAGAATGCAAGACTACGATCTTGGAAAAGTTGACATGGCCACAACGGTGATGAAGGAGGTCTCGCAAGACACCAAAGTCATAGCTTCTATGGTAGCACAACATGTTCTTAGTGAGGTTGATGGAGCAACAAGTTGCTGAGTAATGCTCAAGAGATGCAAAAAGGATGCAAGAGAGATCAAGTGAATGTCCAAAATTGTGTAGAAGATGGAATGGATGTGAAAAATATGCATTTGAAGGAAGATTAGGATGGAAAGAGTCATTGTTTGGGCTAGCTGGTTGACATAGAGGCATTACGCTTCATGCCCAATGGAGAACGTAACGTCCTTGTGGACTCCAGAGATAGGAATCTGTCAGGGATGGCAACACACCACATAGACGTTTGTGCGCTGTGCTCGCGTTTCCGACAAAAATTCCCTCACCAACACAAAAGACAGGCACCAGGTGGATTCAATGCAGATGGGTGATGTGGAAATTCTTAGTCGGGTTTGATTTTTCTAAAGTAGGGGGTGTAAAAGGGAAATTTGTGAGAGGGGTGCAAGTTCACTCCTATATAGTTTCCACCAAATCTTATCATTTTTCGTACAATAATCTAGTAGATATTGGTGACCTTGACCATGCAGTTTCCTTTGCAATTCTAGGATGGTTTGAGAGAGGTTGGTGACAATTCCAACCATATAACCCAAAAAAATTCTTTCACCATTAGATGTCTGCCCTGTGGTGCCTTGGCTGAGAGAAGGCCTATGTGTTTTGTATGCCTAGTTATCATTGATAGTTGAGGTTTCAATTGTGCATTGAGGACATATTATATGGCTGGAGAAGAAATTCACTAGATATGTTGTTGCTCTGAAGAGCAGTGAGAAATGGTCTTAGTTTCTCAGCCATCTTCGTGGCTAGAACTTTGTTGAAAAGTTGTATATTTTTTTATTGAGTCTACCTTTCTTTGATTCACATATTATTGTCCAGGAGATCAATGAACATTTGAACTTGTCTTCTACTCTTCTTTAGAGAATTTTTTGAACAATAACCATCTGTTTCACAACCAAATTGGGGATTGATAGCAGAATTAGGAAATATGTGGGAAGAGCCTGCAAAACTGCCCTCAAAAGTTGAATTTTGCTTGCAAAAGTAAGCTAGTATTTGCGCGTTGAGCTAACTAGAGTTCCATTTGGCTTGGTGTGTTCATCCATAAATCTTTTGTCTTTCCACTAGAGTAAAAACCTAAATATTCCATTGGAAGTTTCCCTTTCGTGAAGCCCGGTGTTTTTTGTAGATCTCTTTCATGTGTGCAGAGATTTTGATAAAAATAACGTGAGATATATGGTTGTTTATTTGATATCCTGATGCCTTCTGATATTTTGCAAGGAGAGTGTTGAGCATTTTCATCTCCTTGATGATAAGAGTGGAGGAGATTCATTTACAAAACAGAAGATTGTGCCTGGAGCTGATTTCCATTACTGGAAGTCCATGAATTACCAGTTTGCTTTGGATTTGTCCAGGTGTAGGTCAAAGTTCCTTCCATGATTATGACCATGTATGGGGGTCACCTGATTGGAGGTCTTCGTATGATTGAAATGGTTCTCCCAAGTCCCAATTGAGAGAGAGAATAAGCTCCTAGGAAGACTTTTTGCAGATGATTTGCTGGCCCAATCCAAAAGTAATTAGCTACTGAATTCTGATATAAGGGCCTGATTACATATATCGAATGCTTTAGACATATCGATTTTGAAGTTTTAGATTATAGAATTTCTTGGACTGCTAGTGTGTTTAATATGTTTCGACCTGGAATACAAGCCAATTTGTAGATTTCATGTCCTTTCTTTTTGTCGAGGGAATTTATCATGTTGATGTCAGTCACCCATTAGAATAGATCTGATGTGTATGGGACTTAAACCAGAATAGCAACTGGTCTAATAGGAGAATTTTGTTGTTTCTGATGGATTTATTTACACATTGGCAATACAATATTTTTAGAATTGATAAAGACTAAATAATTGATAGTAATTCCCAGGGAAGGATTGTTGTGTCTGTAATGCATACTTGGCATGTTCCTATTGAATCATTGTTTTTGATGGCTTGGGCAGGTTATGAATTGCTTGCCTCACCATATTCGGACATGTTTGATTGGTCTATAAGCACAGGAGTGTGTGGTCACCTGAAGTAGTATCATTATCATTGTTTCCTATGCAGAGGTTTTTTCCTTAAGCTGGCATTTGTTGGTTATGCCCCGTCTTTGATATCCTATGAAAACAACCTCATTATAGTCATTGGGTTGGTCTGATAGATCTACAAGTTAAATGCTCTTTGGAAGGAGGGATCAAAATTTTTGGTATATGTTTGCTGCTCACTTATTTCATTTTTGCTGAGATCTAGAGCTGATATCCTTGGTTACTTTGATGAGTTTTCGTCTTTTAATACCTAAAGTTTTTTATAATTTGGAAATATTAAATTCATTTGATGAGTGTGTCTTACCTTTGCTGTTTTTGCTATTCTTCACCCTTATGACCAAGACACTGACGATTCAACTTATAATGTGAATTGTATTGGTGCCTTTGTTTGAGCTTTGGAGTAAGATGCTGGCGTGGGTGGGGAATCGAGGCTACTCTAATATGGAGGGCTTTCCTTTTGGGTTGAGTCTTGACTTAATGCCTTCCATTTCATCTACTCTAGAATTTGCAAGAGTGTTAAGGGGGTTGGAGATGCTTATTTAATTGGATGTGAGGATGAGTTTTAGGGATGACATTTTTTCTCCAAGATTTAGGGATGATGGAGTTGCGACACAAATATAATATAATACTTGAAAAATTAGTTATAGAAAAAATGTAAAGGAAATTGTAATTTATCTTTTGTTTAAAGTTAAAATTATAAGCATAGTGAATCAATTTAATAGACAATGCATTAATTTTTTTGAAAATCAATATATTATATTAAGATCATTATTACATCAAGTTCAACTTTGAAGTAGATGGTTCAATGTCATAGTGGTCTAATCATCCTCCCCATACGTCATAGCAAACTTGTAATTGCTACAATTGTTGACCCATCTAGTTTAAAATTCTCCAAGAGGACACAAACCAACCTTGCTTTAGATCCTCATCTATTTTTTGACTCCTTTAGGTCTACATACCATTGTAATAGATTTTTTTTTTGTATGCAAGTGTTTGACGATCCATGAGACACAAGGCATTAGCATAACCACATGTTTCATTACTTTTGTAGAAGTAAGCTTGTTCCTCTTGCTAGAGTAGGCAAAGTTGTGACAATAGGTGAATGGTTAGCGTAGTTATTACTAATTGAAGTCCATGCAAATGCCATCATAGTATTGGGTCCTATTGTTCTTTGCTATCTCTATTGAATTTTACTTCATTTGCATATCATTGGAGTGCGATGAATTTGGGCCACTCATTATGAATGATGATAGCCTTCTCTGCACTGTACATGCTATGAACTGATTTCATGAAACCCCTCTTCTATAATGTCCCCATTTTAGCCATATGCTCTTCGATGATTGATAGCCTATTTCTGAAAGCCCGTAGGCTCGTTAGAGGTAAAATTAGGGTTTCCTATTTTATAGGGGTTCTGAAGCATTTTTGAAGGCCTGCATGTTAGAGTTTTTGATGCATGTCTGGTGGAGTTTTCTGGGTTTTTGGAGAGCTTCAAAATGGTGTGACATGCATTTCCATCTGACATCCTTTTCCAAAACTTGCTATTTTTAGCCAACACGTTGGGGTTTTGAAATTTGGATTGCGGTTTCTTTCTGGGTTTTTAGAGGGCTTCGTAGTAATATGACATGCAAAGGCATCAAACAACTTTTCAGAATTTACTATTTTTAGTAAGTTATATTTTTGGCAGTGCCATCTTGGGTAGTAGCATCAACAGTCAGTTTAGTTTCCATTTTAGGCAGTGCAGTTGGAGCACACTTGGCTTTCAGCATTTTGAGGCTCTTTCTGGTAAAATAATTTATTTAAATCATTTAATTCTTAATATTTTGGTGGACGTCTAGGAAAAGAAATAAGTGCTTTAAATTAAAAATATTTCACTTGGGTGCCTCTTTTGGGAGATAATTAAATATTTCTAAAGTCAGATAATTATTGTGAGGATGGGATGCCACTTTGGAGGTGGTTATTATTTTATTAAAAGTTTATTATTTCCCTAGAGTTTGGATGCCAAAATGAGGAAGGAAAACATGTTTTAAAAATTAAAATATTTTCAAGAAACAAGAAAGGGCGTCCCAATTGGAGGAAGATGGAAAACCAATAGTCACCATAAGTTCTATAAAAGCAGACCTTTGTTATTCATTTTGGCGTCTTTGGTTTTATTATAGCGAAATCAACCTGGGATGCTTTTTATTTAACGGAAATAACCTATTGAATTGTTGCAATTGACGTTAAGTCTCGAAGGGAAGGAAGAGCTCTTCAGAAATTGGGTTTTTATGATCCAATGAATAAGAATCAAACTAGTTTAATTTATAGTGATATTGTTCATTTTCTCGAATTAGGAGCTCAACCTACGGAAACTGTTCAGGCAAGAATTTATCATTTTAAACGTGCTTTAAATTTATGAAAAAGGGGGGAGATATAATGCGTCTACGTCTAGGTCCAATAAATTTATCAATAGGTTTCAATCATATAAGATTTTTTTATTATACACGTTTTGTGTCATGGTTGTTTTCTTATTATCTGTTTTTATTTCTCTTATTATATGTTCATTTCATTTATTTTACTGCTGTGTGATCTTATATAGAGAAGCACATAAAGAATCATTTTCAACGGGTATGGAAGAAATGAAAAAGATTAGAGTTGTTCCATCGAGAACGAATCAAATCGATGAAATAAAAAACTAAAACAAAGTTGTTATTATTTTATTTTTAATGAATAATGGCTTGATATTTCTAATAATTTTTCATCTTAATGTAGTGCCAATCCAACAAATCTTCCCAACATTTTGGGGTTGACAATATGCATGGTGTTTGAATATAATAAAAATGAGTATCTCCACCATGCATATTGTCAATATCCATATTGTTTGAATATAATAAAAGCAATTTCTAACAATGACTCAAATACTTTCCAAGTAGCTAAATGCTACTTTATGGACGAAAAGAGGGGAATTTCTAAATTTGATTCATGCAGGAATATTATTTTCAATTTTTTCAATTTGTATTTTTCCCTATCCAATTTTTTATAAGTTATGAAATGAGAGTATGAGAAACGGTTAGCAATACTATGTAAATGACCCAGGAGACCTGACAATTCAATTATTTTTCTATTTGCATCCGACTTTTTTATTGTATTCAAACATTTGAAATCATTAAATAGAACGATTTGCAAAAAATCAGAAGGAGAAAGAATCAGAAAAATAATAGTCTCTTTTATTAATGTTTAGCATAATAGTCTCTTTTTTTATGGTTATATCTAAATAATTATCTAGATATATATTAGTCTATATAGACGATATATGCATATACATATATGACACAATACAAACTATGTATATGAATCCCTTCGAGGTCGAAAAATTCATTGTTCCACACCGGGATACATAGTTTACTAAACTAATTCCCATGAGTAAACCTACTCATTTTATTATGTATATATGAATTGTTCTATTTATCAATTTTATCGACGGGATTAGTGATCCTAAATATTTTTTTTGACTAAAATCTTATTAAATTCGAAATGGATATGAATTGAAAAGTTAGAAAAAACCGAGTCCAATTAATTGAATTAATGATGACCCTCCATGGATTCGCCTATATAAGCTGCGGCTAGAGTTGCAAAGATTAGAGCTTGAATACCACTTGTAAATAATCCTAGGAACATTACAGGTATAGGTACCACTAAAGGTACTAAGGAAACAAGAACGACAACTACCAATTCATCAGCTAATATATTTCCAAAAAGTCGAAAACTAAGTGATAGAGGTTTTGTAAAATCTTCTAATATGTTAATTGGTAAAAGTATTGGGGTTGGTTGAATATATTTACCAAAATATCCTAAACCCTTCTTTGTAAAACCTGCATAAAAATAAGCTACTGATGTGAGCAAAGCTAGAGCTACTGTAGTATTAATATCATTTGTAGGTGCGGCTAATTCCCCATGAGGTAATTTAAAATTCCCCAAGGAAAAAGAGCACCTGCCCAGTTAGAAACAAAGATAAATAGAAACAGAGTCCCTATAAAAGAAACCCAGGGACCATATTCTTCTTCGCCAATCTGAGTTCTAGCCAAGTCCCGAACAAATTCGAGAACATATTCCACAAAATTTTGAGCTCCGTTCGGAATGATTTGTGGGTCTCGAACAGCTAGAGTAGTTGAACCTAATAAGACAGCAATTACAATCCAGGAAGTTATAAGTACCTGTGCATGAACTTGAAACCCCCCTATTTGCCAATAAAAATGCTGACCTACTTCCACACCGGATATCTCGTAGAAATAATTCAGCGTGTTAATAGGAAATTGTACAATATCCATATTACCCTTTCTATATAAAGATGAACTTCAAAAAGAAATGATTTTGGTTCAATGACCAATTCCTCAATTATTTCACTATCATCAGTCAGGCTATGAAATAAAATAATGGAATGATTATTTGATTGATTAAGAAGATCTCTTTATTTCTATAAAAATATTTTATCTTAATCTATTCTATAAGATTTGGGAATAGTAGCCAACTTAATTCTAGCTTATCTTTTTTCTTTTTAATTCACTTTTTATAAAATTACAATTCAATTCTCTACCCGCGCGAATTGCTAAAATTAATTTATTTAGGTTCTACCAAACTGAACTAAGAGCAAAAAAGAAGGATCACACTCTGTAGGATTTGAACCTACGACATCAGGTTTTGGAGACCTGCGTTCTACCAAACTGAACTAAGAGCGCTTTTTCTTTTTTTTTTTTTTTGAAAGAAAGTAAAGAAGGGCGCTTTTTTACTCTTAAAACATTTTTGCATGTGGTATGCTCCAATCACTGATTATTCATGTTTCATTGAATAAATATCACTCGACTTTTTTTTATAGGAGGAAGAGTACTAGGTAGGGATGACAGGATTCGAACCTGCGACATTTTGTACCCAAAACAAACGCGCTACCAAGCTGCGCTACATCCCTTTTAATCGTGAGTATTTTTATTCGATATTTTCATATTACAATAAAATTTATTTTGCTTTCCACATTTATCGGCTTTGATTCCCATTTGGTTTCGTGAATAGGCTGTATACACGTAAGATATCATCTATAAGATGTCTATTTATTGACAGTACTTGATTAATATCACATGTTCTGTTCCATCCATAAAAAAAGCTTGTACAAATATCTGTTTACAGTTTCTTAAGGGACTCATAAACTACAGTTGTACTCGGTCATTGAAGTTGATTCTTCATAAATGACTAATCTATTTTTTGATCAATCATTTTTTTGTTTTGTTTATTAAGAATAAAACTGATTGTTCTAATGTATAAAATAGAGATTCCAATGGATTTTGCTACTCTAACCTTCCCAACCATAATTCTCTTCAGTTAGGTACCTTCCAAGTAGGCAAGGGATCGGACCTTGCATTTAAGTAAGAAAAAAAAAATAGAATATATATATATATATTATGGATTTCTTCTTTTCTATGGTTCTTTTTC
>VDFB02141810.1:0-28396 GCA_007258455.2 Sequoia sempervirens
AAATCACAGCCAATCTTCAAGTAAATCTTCTGCATTGTGCATTACAGTTTTTGATTGGGCATTATTTTTTCTTGTCTAATAAACAGAAAATTTATTGAGGTGAAAGAAAATTTATGGACCGGACTTAGGGCAGAACATTTGCTTTGGTATTCCCATCAGGTATAAAGACCAGGAATTTTATTTTTTTAAGTTAAGAGCTAGAATATACAATTATATGCTTTGACTAGTTCAAAAGATACCCCAACATTGGAGATAGAACTGAAAAAAGCCCTTACATATGAACAGTGGGCATATTAAGGCACCAGGTATTGCATATGCTGCTTCCACATGAAAACTGACATATTATACTGCAGACAGAAAACACATAAACAAAATTACTCATATGGACCTTCATTCTCAAGAGGGAGCCAATGAGGAGCTGCATCACAAGGAAGAGGTTTATAGAGGGAGGAAATCCACTCTCCAACCCAGCAGGACTTCAACAAAGTTTTCTTGTTGCTAGAAAAATGGTGTCCAGCATTGGCTTGTTGTCTGCTTTGCTGGATCACCACTGTGGACCAGGAGAACATGACAATACTAGGTGCACCAAACAAAAACAAAAAGAAAACCTTATCTGAACATTATGTAGTTGTTATTTACAGTCTATAATATTTTCTAGGGTGGTTCATGCACGTGCTGAATAAAACTAAAAGTGATTTTTTGTATCCACCTAGGGAAAAAGGCTAAGTTCTCTTCAACTCAAGGAAAAGATTTTTATACTTTTCACTGAAAAAAAATCCTACAATTACTACAAGCTTACATTGTTCAGCTAAAAGCAGAGACTAAGCAATGCAAGCTAACAAACATTGAATTGATTTAAACCATACACAAACACTCTGATAAATTAAAATTAAGGGATTGGTACAAAGCCACAATCTTCAACTCTAAATAAACCTGCCATACAAAGCTTGCAAACTTGCTAGAAACTATTTAATCTATCTCAACACAAAGAACAAAACATCTCAACAGCAATTCAGAAACAAGATAGGCATTACAAAATATTAAATGAATAATGAATTCTAGATTAACAATATTCAATGAATAGCTATTTTAACAACAAGAAGGCATGAGAATTACCATTAGAAATCTAAGTGCAAATGATACTTATTTATGACATTTACAAGATATTACATGAAAATAAATGAAAGAAACTAATTGCACTTCTACTTTAGGAACTGACTACTTATAGGCAATGCAAATTTTATTACAAAATCTTATCCACTAGTTCTAAAACTTAATTCCAACAAACTCAAGTTAAACTACCATTACAAATTACTACAAATTAGCACTTAGAACCCTACAAATGATCTAACAATAGCTAACTTTTAAGCTAAATGATCTTAATGATCTCTCACATGACAAGAAATCTAAAGACCAATGGTCTAACAATAGCTAAGTTTAAGCTAAAAAAATAACTGTTAAAATCTGAGGAAAGGTAAAAATAGCACAAGCTATAAATAACTTTAGCTAAAAATAGAAAAACTCAAAGTATGCTCTTTCTTTTGAAATAGATGGTAGCATGAGCTAAAAATAGACTTCTGGTTAGATAGCTCTAGAGACAATTATGAAAGCCTTTGTTTTGACAAAGGTGGATCCTCTAAAAACACTTTGAAACTCTACATTTCTTTCATGCACTAAAGTGAAGGATGAGAATAAACATCCAAAACAATGTTGAAAGCAGACACGTCTCTAAAGCTAGGGAACGAATATGAATCCATTAAGCAGTATATCAATACAATCACCTTCCTAGTCAACAAGGACTACACATAAATGGAGGCAGTGGAGCCACGAATAGCTTGGATCCCCAAGCTCCCATATGAAATTTCACAAAAGGAGGTAGATGTGTATGCCGCAAACATCTTTAGCAAATGAAAAGACCCCCTGGGACATGTCTCGGGGACCAAGACACATTTCCCATACCAAAAATGCATGCAGAGATGTCCCTACTTGCAAGAAGCATCCCATCCATGATTCCTTGAGTAAAAAATGAATTAAAAGAACCCTACATTTTTTACCCTTCTATAAAATATAAAAAAGTAAAAAACTAAGTGAAAGCCCTAAAAAGTGGCACAAAAAGTCGTTTTCAATGTTTTGTGCAAACGCAAGGTTGTTTTTCACCCTTTTGTGTAGACGCAAGGTCATTTTTCACCATTCTATGCAAATGCGAGGTCGTTTTATGCAGAGGTTGTTTGGAAAAGTTTGACTTTGGGACACAAGAGTAGATGCAGGCTAGCAACCAGAAGTTCAAACAGACTTGACCTAAGAGAATTTTAAAAATAAAAAATTGTTGTACTATTTAGGGTTGCATGGTGATGAAAAGACTTGCATTCATAAAAAACTTGTGTTCACCTTCCCTTTGATGTGTGCTTAGCAATTTGACAACAAATTTTGACTTTATAAAACTATAGAGCATGTTTTCCTTTAATGGGGTGTGCGTCCATGCACTATACTACAAAATTTTGTGAACTTCAAAACATGTTTCACTTCATAATGGTGTGCTCCATTATATGCAGTTGCAAATTATAGTTAAAAATTCTTGTTGATGCTTAATCAAGTGCACATCCCTTCACCGAGGAACATAGTTTCATGCTTTGATGAATTTTCAATGAAATTTAAAATTTAAAACAAATAAATTTACTATAAGACTACCAATGTTAGTTTTAAATTAATATATTTTTTTTCAATTAAAATGTCACGTGGGGGAAAACAAGGCTTGTACCCACTATGGAAGTATTGTGATCGTGTTCCAGGGCTTAAGGGATCAAGTGGAACAACCACCATCACAAGTAAGCTTTTGAAATGTCATGGCAAGGTACTTACACGAGGGTGAGAGCTCATGTCCTCCACATACCTAGAAAAGGCATTATCCTTGTCTAAATGAGGTAGAACAATATGACAATGTTAGGGATCAAGAAAGGGCTGATGGGAAAGTCTCTAATTTGAGCTCTCATTCTTCAACGATAGGGGAACTATTGCAACTCATAATCAAAATAAAGAGACAGACGTGGATGTGTCTTTTTAGAGATGTTCATGTGACAACAAAAGATGTAGCAGTAGAATATTCTCACAAGAGACCACACATTGGCAGCTCAAACCCCATTGGAAGATTATTTGATATGCAAGGTCAAGAAGTGGTTGATGTAGCAATCACACGCTTCTTTTATGTAAATGGAATACCATTCAATGTTGCTCTTCATGAAATATTCCAGCCAAAATTTTTTACTTTTTCAAATTGCAGATTACAACATTACAAAGCAGTGCACCCGTTAAGGTTAGATGAGAAAACCAAAACGTGCAAGAAAGCAACTCTAACCAGAATGGCACCGATGATGGTGAGCATTGGTCAGAGGGTCTAGAATAAATTGCTTATGCTGGAAAAGGAACTCAACGCCAAGTATGTGCTACCCAATCCAAAGCGGAGTGAGGGGCGACCATATGACGGAGTGAATACAAAATAATGCTTGAAAGAAATAATGCTGAAAGAGGAAACTTCTCGACACCCAGAATGTGCTTGCTCATCCAGAATGGACAGTAGCGACCATAGGGCGGAGTTATCACTATTTCACTCTAATACTGAAAACAAGAATGAGTATTACAAATAATGACAAAGCAATATCATAGAATACTGGTCAGTACTACTGCCAGTTTACAAAATATAGCTTCTGCCTGCAATGTCAATATATCATAGCTTTCCGGATGGAGTAATCAACAATATTTCTGTTACAAGCTCTAAAAAGCCACAATGCCAAATCCCAAGTCAGAATATGCAGATTTCATGATCTGTCATAATCAGATCTGCACTTTAATAAAAACCAGCAGCTTACAACATCAATAAATTGTTCATAACTTTCTCATAGGTTGCCCGAATGCTTCGAAATAAGATGCACTATTCTCTAAAGATATAGGCGACCAACTTAAGACACTAAGACTGATCACAATGACTCAAATTTAATTTGCACGGACTCCAATGCAATTTTCAAAAGGTACGGCCAAACTGGAAAAGTCGACCTCTCTTTAAAAATTCAATACTACATAGAAAAATCTGAAACTTGACAATTTGTAGCACCCTTCCTAGACTAAGAAAATGAGCTAATACCCATATGCAATTTTTGTGTCTTTTTCGAAATATGATTTGAAACATAAATCTGCTGTCTACAATAATGCAAGATGCTGAAACATGAATATGCCAATCTAATCTAAGTTTACAATAAACTGAACATACAATGAATGAACTAAGATGCACTCACACATAGACTGAAATTCACCACTAGATGTTGTTTCTCAAACACGAAGTGATGCCCAATGCTAGGAGGCCTTCATTCCTCGAAGCGTTTTCCAGAGCCAATCCGGCAGCATAACAGTATAGTCGTCCAAGATAACCCAAAATGATGCACCAAGACTCCTCTTTATAACTTTTCAATTGACTTCGCAAAACCCTAAAATCTGCTTTTAGGTCAAACCCAATCTCCTCAAGGTTGGGCGTACTTTCTCCTTCAAGACTTAATAAATGATCTTTTAATTAAAACATCATACTTTGATAAATGCGCCCATCATAATCCCTGCTTTGACTTTGCAATAATTAAAATATTCTTTTAATGAGGGCGCCACCCTCAATGACCACTTTTTAAACACAACATTAAGTCATTAACTCTAGGCCAAGGTCAACGTTAAAATATAATAATTAAAACGTGACTTTAATTTGAATGACTTAACTTATTTCTCCGAAAGTGCCCTGAAGCCAATACTAATGAAGTCAATTGATCAATCTGAAACCGGAAGTCACCAACCCCAGCCTTATCCGAAAGTCGCTAGAAAAATAGAACTTACTAAAAATAGTAAATCTTGAAAAGTAATTCAATGCTAAGACGAATTACTACCTTACCGCTGGGCCCTCCTAAACCCGCATGTGAACTGCCATTAAAAACTAACACATCTCCTCGGTGCTAATGACTCCTCCTCAAATAGAAACCCTAATTTTAACTTCCGACTAGCCTCTGTTCCCAAAGAAAGTACGACGTGTCACCTAAAAGTCAGTTGAAAAAGGACATTACGTACCACCTTTCTATGGGAGATGGTCCAAGCTATCAACAGTAGACCAGTTAGGTATAAACCACTTGGGCATGAGAATCTTTGCAGTACTCTAATTGATAAAGAAAAAACTTGATTAGAGCAACAAACTGCACCAATGAAAAGAATGTGATCTATAAAAGGATGCAGTATTGTGATGGATGGGTGGATAGATACTAGAAATCGTCCACTACTTAATATCATGGTAACATGTAGCGAGAGGCCTTATTTTTTGAAGGAAATAGATTGTTTAGGGCAAGGAAAAAATGCAGAGTTCCTTCATAACTAGCTATGTGACGGCATTGAGGTGGGGGCATCACATGTAGTCCAAGTTGTTACAGATGTTGCCCTTGTTAATAAAACAACAAGAATGTTGGTGCAAAAATAGTACAAGCATATATTTTTGACACTATGTAGTGTGCATTCATTAAATAATGCACTCAAAGATATTGGCAAGTTCTAGTGGATTTCATATCTCATTGAAAAGGATAGAAAAATATAGATGTTTATATGTAACCATCACCATACACAAGCCATTTATCAAAAATTTCCAAGGTGGAACTTCTCAAACCTGCTGATACACAATGTACTTTTTATTTTATTCTTCTTGAGCATCTTTGTGAAATCAAAGGGGCCTTGTGTTCCACAGTCGTTAGTGATGCATGGGCAGCTTGGAGACAATCTATATTAGATATTGCAGTTGAGGTGAGAGGTATGGTTCTTGATGACCATTTTTGGACTGATGTTAAATTTGTTTTGGACTTTATTAAGCCCATATATGAGGTGATCAAATTTGCAGATTAGGACAAGCCATGTTTGGGAGAAATTTATGAAGAAATAGACTCCATGTGTGAAAGAGTTAAGAAATAACAAATGCAAGAGATCTTTCTTTATATCCTTTGATAGAAGAAAAGATACACGGAAGATGGAATGAACTTAACACACCCATTCATTGTGTTGCATAAGCCTTAAATCCTAAATGGTATGATATACAAGCAACAAATAAGAGGGCTCCATATGAGGATAGAGAGGTATGGTATTTTGGGCTGCAATAAAAAAGATTTATGGCCAATGTGAGGATGCTTCGATTATGAGGACTCAATGGAATAAGTTTTCACATGGGCATGATGATTTTTCTTCCGTGGAAGATTTATATGATATGCACATGCAAAGAAAGACCTTATAGAGTGGTGGTAGAACCATGGAGGTGAAATCCCTAAATTGCAATCATTGCATTAAGATTGCTCTCACAATAACCAACTCTTCATCTTGTGAGAGGAATTGGAGTACTTATGGTTTTATAGTTTTATCCATTCACTTAAGAAGAACCAATTAGGCTCAAAGAGAGCAAAGAACCTAGTGTACATTCATATCTCACTTCACCTTCTCTCACCTATAGAGCC
This sequence comes from Sequoia sempervirens, assembly GCA_007258455.2. NCBI lineage: Eukaryota > Viridiplantae > Streptophyta > Pinopsida > Cupressales > Cupressaceae > Sequoia > Sequoia sempervirens. The sequence continues at coordinate 6,510 of VDFB02141810.1, forward strand.
TGGGTACAAGAAGGGTCCTTCAACAAAATGGGACCAAATTTCACATAATGGAAAAGTTGCAGCATTGGTGGATTAAGCAATTGAAGCAAATGGCCTTACTGATTTATCCCTAGTTCTACTACCAACAAAGGAACCTAACCTTGAGAGTGATGAATATTTGGAGAGCATCATAGCTGAGGACTTAGAAATGGATGACATAGAAGTGTAGACAATAGATTCCTGATTTATGTTTTTTGTTTTTTATATGCATATCAGCCTATCAAGCTATCAACATTTCTAAATTTCAATATGCAATACTAATATCAAATATGTAGTACTCTTTGACATTTGTGTGTTTGAACTTTAAAGTTAATGTTAAACTTTACCAGTTTCTTGTTTTGAAAGTTCAATGTCATGATATTTTCAGTTTTAATGTTGGCAAATTGATAAATTATTAAATTATGTATTTTTTAAAATGGCATCTCCAAGTACCCCCGTCTCCTATTTTTCAAAAACAGATGTCCTGGTACCAATACCAGTCTCCCGTACCAATAGTAGTACCGGTCTCCTGGCAACCATGATCCAAAACAAATCTATAGTATATCCAAAGCCAATAAAAAATAATTTACAAAAAGGGCAATTTTACAAGGTAAAGTTGATATGCAACCTTAAACACAAACAATAGATAAATTGTCTATATTCTAGACATTGATATTGAAAAGTTCTACCATCTAATGGCTTGATCTAAGGTGGCTTCTTAGTGCTAGTAGCCATAAGCAAACAAGATGATGGAGCAAGAAGAGGATTTCATGCTCTGAATAGTTTCATTTATTCAACCAAATCTAAGAGTCAATCGTATACCTCATCTATAAATAGACCAAGGTAGTTCAAAAACCATTCCTCAATTTTGTACATAAGGAGAAAATAGTACTTGTAGCGTAGAAATTTGTATACCTTTACAATTTCACACTATGTTTGGGTCCCTTAATTTATTGGACTTAATTAAGCTTCTAATTTGCCAAATTATGCATTCCAAAGACTTATTCTTACCGTTTTTTGAAAGGGGAACCAACATTAAATAAATGCATTTAATAATTAAATTGCCTTGGATCATGTGTGTCCTGGAAGTTTAAGCCAGGACCCATTCACCCATGGCCCAAATTAAAATATGTTTTTGGTGACATTTTAATGATTAAAATTCAAATTGTAAGTGTCGTCTTTTGGAATATAATTTTTTGGAAAATTGGATAAACACCTATAAATACCTAGTTATTTTACCAATTGAAATAAAATAGGCAATCTAAGCAACATGATCTAGCAATTCAAGAGCAAATATTATTGTCAAAAGCATTCAAGAGCAGCATTATCAATCATTTATAGCGGCAATCAAGATCCTAACATCATGTCAAAGTTTATGTGTTTTCATGTTGTTTTGTGAAGGCTAACAAGTGTTGTAGGTCTTCATGCATTCAAGCATTCAAGAAAATCTAGCAAGCAAGATCCAATTCCCTTGAAGAGATGTGTATGTCTTCAGCCCTTCAAGGAAGCTATTGAAGGGTGTTGAGTTGCAACAATTTGTTCATTCAACATTTTCTTCCTTTCCATTCAACGTTTTTATCATTGGCATTGCCATTGTGGAAGTGGAAACACTAACACGGGGTTTGGCTGAGGCAAGCCCCTATATGGCACACCATTTTCCCTCTTTTTGAATGTACAAGTTAAAGGTTTAAGTGGATTGATAAGAGTTTGAAGATCCATTTTGCATTGTTGCATTTGTTGTCATCATTCTTGTCAACCTACGGAAACTAAGTTGCAGAATTCATTTCCGACATTCCAACAAGTTTGCAACTAGAAAATAGCATCTCAGATCTAGCACCAAAGGACTGTAAAAAGTATTTTTGAAAGCCTAATCAAAGATCCATTCACCTAGGGTTGAACCAATCCTTCTGCACATGCCGGAATCAACTTCTGGTGACAACTACATGCTCTCTAATATCTCTCAAATCTGCCTGCAAAATGCTGTTACAACCTAAGTATTTTCAAGAATCTGTATTTTACATATTAAGTCATATAGTTCAATTAGTTTCATTATTTCAAGTCATTCCTAATCATCCTAAGGCCCTAAAGAATCACCAACCCAGGTCTGATTGACTCGCCATTGAGGTTGAAAGTCAATCTCTTGGCTTTGTGGTTGGTATTCTAATGAAATCTTGGAAAAGGCCCCTTACATTCTATGTTCTTTGCATTCAGGACCTAGGACGCTCCCCCCCCTCCTTTCCACCGTATCTTTCTGATTTGGAAGGTCTTTCAAATCCTAGATCGAGGTTTTGCATCATCTTTTGCATTCTTCATTTAGGGTTACATCTTACATGTTTGCATCATTAAAACTCATAAAAATCCAAAAATATGGCATACATCTTGCATCATAGTTTGCATTAGTTTGTGTTTCAGTCATTTATATCAGAATTTCATTCAAAATTGCACTCATAAATTGTCATTTTTTATCACATTATCACACATTTGCACTTGCATTTCATCAGAAAAATTGGAAATCAGTCATTATAAGATCTTTTTACAGATAGGAACAACAATCATAAATAGTAACCTAGACACTCAATTTCTGATTTTTCAGAACCTTGTACAAAGACTCATTCACCCCTGGGCAACCCTGTCCTTGTACAAGTGCTTCTGCAAATTTTTGCACACATTTTTGTCTTTGTTTGCTCAGATTCCCTGTACTTGCAGATCCCTGTTACAGTCTCAAAAACTGCATATTTTGAAGCATTTTACATTTAGTTCATTTGGTAAAAATAAAGTGCATTGTTTAGAATCAAAATTTGCATCGAAAAATCATCATTTTTAGATCTCTGCATTTTTAAATCAGTCAATTATCATATTTCAGATCTGCAAATTGCATAAAGTAATTGTTCAAATATCTTTAACATTCTTGCATACTTGCATTTCACATCAAATTCGAATACATTAGGCAAATTCTGGAAATATATTTACTATTTCAACTATATGCAAGTAGATTCAGGATCCTTAAGCAATGTAGTTCACAGTCAAACTTTCATTTCTCAGAACCCCTAAGCAAGACCATTCGCTGATCCTGTCCTACTTGCGTTGGCTAAACAAACTTTTTCTGAGACCGTTGTGTTGGCGTAAAAACTAACACCTCTGGAGTGCAGGTTTGTATGGATAGCTATGCACACTGCGTAATGAGTGCTCTTCAAATTAGGAGGGGAAGCTCCCTCGTAGTGCTAGAATGCGTGGAAAAGAAAAGTAATCTAACTCCTATCTTTTTGTTCTCAGCTGGAAGAGGCACAAGGTTAAGAAAACCAAGAACGTTGCAGCTAAGGATTTTCTGGATTCGCAGATCATTAACTACAACTAAACTAACTACTTTAAATCTATCCAGTTTCCTCAAGAAAACAGAGCATGAGGAAATGGAGCAGGGATGATTATCTGATGATAAGCCGGGTATGGACTCACAACGTGAAGGCAAGGTGGCACAACTATCTGCTTGTCCGAATAGGCTTATTGGAAACAACAATATACGATAAACTAAGTACAGATTCTCAACTTGAAGGCAAGGTGGCACAACTATCAGCTCAATCTAAATAAGTTTATTATTCACACACATCATACGATAACCAAGAATAGATTCTCAACTTGAAGGCAAGGTGGCACATCTATCAGCTCAATCTGAACGAGTTTATTGAACACAAACATGAAGGATAGCCAACTAGGATAATAAATTGCATAGGCGAGACACGCATACAATCTACCATCAACTAGCCACTATATCTAACTAAGGCAAGCATTCACCATCATAATTGCATGAAACCCTATGTGGCATAACAATTCATCACAATAGTAAATACTCATGAACAGATACAGAACGAGCAATATTACAGGCAAGGTAGGCACAGCATATATTTCTCTCTCGTGCAAAAGTTATGTACAGATGAGCAAAAACTCTTATTTATAGACATCAAAGGTGTAGGGAACCCTAAAATCACCTTGAGTCAACTACAGTCTTGCAATGCATGCAAGATTATTGCTAAGCCCTAATAAAGCAAACTATACAGTTAACTGGAAAACTACCATCAGTTAACTGAAACATCTAATCTAAAAATGGACAATTGTGCAAGCATGTACGTCCTTATTGAAAGCATGTTAACTGGAACACTACCATCAGTTAACAGAAACCCTAAATAAAACTCCAAGTGAATAAAGCTGATCTCAGAATAGATATGCATGTGATGAAACAACGAGTTAACTTCAAAAAGTAACGCCAAGTTTAACTCTTGTGTAAAATGTCTATTATGAGAGGTAGGAACTGAAGTCCACTAGCCGTGATCTCGAACAACCAATCCCTCAACGAGATTGTTAACTACATCAACATCTGAATGTCAGCAACTTGAGCAATCTTGGCAATTTTCGCACACTCAAACTAGCATTTCACTGACTCATAACTTTGGCGGCTCTGTAACTGAAGTGATGGAGACTATTTCCTCTGCAGCTTGATGCTTCGACACTTTTGCATGACGAAACTGCGAGATTTGATTGCGCACACTCTGTTTGTGAGAAATGCAAACGAACTTGCTGCACACGCAAAATTCCAACGGTATCAACCCTCTAAACCGGCTTTGGAAGACAATCAGCCATACGAGGCATGCAACCATATGGATTTGAGTAACTACGCCTGTCAACCCTCTGAAAGCACTTGATAAAAATCGGTCTCAACTTTTCTGATGAAATTGCGAATTAAGACCGATTTGGTCTTAAATTCAGTCTACGTGAATTGCACTCTGAAAAACTCGCCTGTTGACTGTGAACACGGCTATATTTTGGCAACTTTTCTAGAAAACTAAAAATACCCTGTTGAGGCTAAAAATAGCCTATCGAAGGGTAATTTTCAGCGAAAAATCTGAGATATGGGTTTTGTCCAAACAAAGATTCTAAGACAACCCAAAACGTCAGAAATGCGAAAATTTAACTTCTACTCGACCATGCAAAGAGTTTTCAGTTGAGAAAATTAGAAACTCGAGAACGAATGTTCTGAAGTTAAAAATACCTGAAAAATCAAACGCACGATTTTAATTCAAGGAAGTTATATAGAAATGATCCAAATGTTCAGACTTGTCAAATTTGCCAATTTCAGGAACATGCGAATTGGATTTTGAGAGAAATTTGAGAATCAAGGAAGAAAAAGACGTTTTTTATATGCTCTTTCTTCTGTGAAAATCGCCCCTGTTCTTCAAATTTGCTGATGAATGTGAACTTTAACCTACAAAAAGAAGTGTTTGATGAAATCGCCCTTGACTGCTGATGAAGAATTCGCCTTTGCTCTGAAAATTCGCCTTTGTCTTGAGAAACTACGAATTTCCTTGAAGTTGTGAGAATGAATAATGATGGCGCTATGTTTAAATAAGGCAAATTCGCACCATCTTGTTTACTGCAAGATTTAAAACCTTAACCAAAATAGAAGGCTTCTGATTGGACCCCCTTCAGTTACACTGATACTGACTCGAAGTCCCGAAATAAATAATAATAAAATAATATTTATCATGCAATTTGCAATAAGGCGCCAACTTTAGAAAATCGCCATTTAATGCTAAAAATGCAAGAATAAATATTAAATATTATTTAACTTCAGTTGACAAACCGAATGAAGCTTTAGGACTCACCAACAAACCTCACTGATTTCAAAAAGTGTTCATTTGACCTCATAGGCGTCCATTTGCTCAAGATATTGCACTTTTTATTAACTTCCTACTTTGTAGCTGACTACAAAGTTACAACTGGCCATCTTTGACACTGATTCTTGGGTGACCAGATGATGCTGAGACTGAACAGGTGTATTCATTGCGAAGCCTGCAGAGCAAGGAAGAAATGTCTGCTGGGAGTCATCACTGCAAAATCCATCATTTAACACCTCAAAAAATTAGGCGCCCTTGATTAAATTCATTTACAGGTGCCAAACTTAACCATTTTCCTCAACTGCCATCTGACACTTCAAATAGCTGCTGACGGCGAACGGTGAACCCTGTTGACAGGAAACTGAGCTCACTACGTGACTAGAAGCATTCTGCATCCAACGGATATACGCACGACATCTGAAAAGTGCATTAAGGGCCTGAAAAGTAAAAGCGCCCCTGAGCTACAGTTGCACTGACACCATTTTGACCAAAGTTGAACTTTCATCCAAGTACCCTACTTTGTCCTCCGATACCGAAAGCTGGAATGCCCCGATTCGTGCGCGAACTGTCTCTTTGCATAGCTAGGAGCATTGAGAAGAGATATCTTTGGAAATGACGAAGCGAGAAAACTGCTTCTAAGACCTCAAAAATACAAGTGCGTTTTTTATTTAAAATATACGCTCCATACTTAGCCATTTTTTGGATGTCTTCACTTTTCAGCATTTTACAAAGACCTCGTACGTACGAGCGTTTGCCAAATCCCGAAGGCTGACGGCTAGGCTCGTTGGATAGCTGGAGTAATTGTGCACAAGTCTCATGAAGACTTCGAACGTCAATAACCTCATCTCACAGGCTAAAGGCTAGGCGCCCCTGGCCTATAGAAATACAATGAAAATTTTATGCCAGTCTGCCCGCTTATTTACGTGCCTGGTAGAATCTCTGCCACGATCTTTCAAAATGTCGGATTAACAGGCAACTTGGTGCAATGCGAAGCTGAACTAGAGTAGTACTGATGTCAGGAAGACCTCATCAGCAAATTGGATCATCTCAAGGGTCATTTTGAAAAGCGCCCCTAAGCTACAGTTGCACTGGAAACGCAACGAAGAAGCTCAAGGATGTGAAATCTCTCTATAAGCTCATCTTCAGACGTCGACTGCCGGAGCTCTGGGACTCGGATGACTGCGTTTGATAACTCGTCGGACAAGCAGACTAGTCGTAAAGAGATTGACTGCATCGTCCACCAGAAATACCAAGATCCAACACCCCTTTAAGAAGGGCGCCCTCAAGCTACAAGCGCGCTAAAAGCTGGAAAAGGACAAGCTTCTGCAATCTGGAACTTTGGAATCTTCAACTTCTGTCGCCAATTGCCGAAGATATGGGTCTCAAAAAGTCTCGCAGGATAGCTCATCGGATAGGCAAACCAATTCTGAAGAGATTGACTGTAGTTATGAGCACTTATCACAGAATTTAGGCCTTCAAAAAGAAGGGCGCCCCTAGGCTACAGGTGCGCTTTCTTGCTTTTCTCTGAGAAATCTTCAAAAACTGACCACTGAAATCTTCATCTAAGTCACTGAAATGACCATTCAAAAGTATAATTGTCGCCTTGAAATGCTCCTCCATCGTGAAATGCTTCATTCTGAGTCTCTAATTTAGGTTCTAATCAATGAATACTGCCTTTGACTGACACAACACTGACAAAACTCCATGCTTGATATTGCCCAAAAACTGTATTTGACATCATTTTAGCAAGGTTTAGACTATTTTAAGCAGAATGCCTTGATGAAGCAAAAAAATTGTTTTGGGTACAACACGTTGTTACTGTGTTTGTTGTTTGCTCCCACTTGCTGCTTCCTATTTTTGGGTGTTTGTTGTCTTTATTTAGTTTATTGGTGTCCATCTTGGCTGCACTTTTGGTCTTGTGAAACTTATATGAGTTTCACAACTCGGTGTCCTACTGCCAATACTTTAGTGAGACGTAGTTCGAGACTCATGGCATCCCATGTTGTTGGTAGTGGTACGTACATTGTGGATCTTGGGTTTTCCAACTCTTTCACACAAAGTGTTGACAACTGTCAACCCATATTAGACTCCATCCCTAATGCCACATTTCCCATGACCACCTTGCCATCAACCACTGTTACTGATGTTGAAACCATGGTTGCCCATGCTCCTCAAGAGATGCTCAAACAATTGGACAAAGCTTTAGAAAAACTTCAAGACTATGTGAGTATGGAATATATTGTTGGTACTACAATTCCTATCAGATAACATGAGGAAAAAGCTTGATAATGACCAAGGATTAGAGGTTGTGCATAGCCTAGCCCATATTATTGATGATCATGTTCTAACAATGGCTAGTTGTGTTCAAGCTTTGGGATATACACAAAGCCAAGGAAGAAATCAAATTCCTCCCCCTACAACTATAACCTCTATTCCTACATATACAAATCCAACTATTACCACAACGATGCAACCAAACAATAGTATAGCTCCAACCTTGGGTATTTCCCATGAGAACCCTTTTAGTTTTGTGAACTCAAACATAATATCTCCAAATCCATCACCTCTCACAAACTTGCAATATAGTTTTCCGCCCAACACATGCACACCTCCACCATATTCACCTCCTTCCCAAAACACAACCAATGATTCTGTCATAAACCAACTTTTGCAAAATGTCACATCTCTTCAACAATAAATAGCAACATTGAACCAAAACCAAAATGGACAACCTTCGTAATATGTCAAAAGAAACCCATTGTCATTGGAGATATTGCACACACAAGTGCCACAAGGTATAGAGATACCTCGCTTTGAAAAATACAGTGGTAAAGGAGACCCTAGTAACCATGTATCAGCATATACAGCTTTATGTAGTGACTTCATTTTTGAAGATAAGCTCTTGCTAAACTCTTTCCTAGGTCCTTAAAAGACAACCTTAAAATGGTTGTGTTCATTACCGAATAATTCAATCTGCTCATTCAATGAGCTTGTTGATGCCTTTCTTAACCATTTCTGAGTGCACATTGGTCCTAAGATGGCCCTACCTAACTTAATGAGGTGTAAGCAACAAGAAGGAGAAAAAGTCACAAATTTTATAGCATGTTATCAATTGCTTTACTTGCAAATCAATATTAACCTCCCCAATGTGGATCTTCAAAGAATGTTCATTGACAACTTACAAAAGGACATAAGAGATAGGCTTGGGATGATGAAGTTCCCATCTTTTACACATTTGTGTGTGGCTCTCTGTGATTATCAAAATTCGGTTAGTCAACATGAAGAGAAAACTTCCTCAAATCGTGCTGAAAAATCCAAACCTATACCTCACAACAATTTTCAATCATTCAAGAAGCAAAACTTGGGTTTTATTAAAATAAATCCACCTTAAACAATCCTCCATGTTAAGCCTCAACTTACTTCCATAAAGACAACCCCATACCAATTTAGGGCTAGGGATAGGCAATTCACCCTGCTCCCTGATTCCCTTCATTCGATTATGTTGCAAATCTTGAATAAGAACTTAATCACTTTATCTCCGATTGGACCTCTCAATACAACAAAACCCTTACCTCCAAACCATAACCCAAATGCCTTTTGTCACTATCACCGACAAATTGGACATGATACGAAACAATGCATGCATCTTAAACATCAAGTGCAAGACCTCATTGATTCCAATCACATCCAATTGGGCGGTGTTAGTGATCAAGGGAATAAGCTTGTTGCCTCACCCAACCAAAATTTGCAAATCTTCACGAACCTAATGCCAAATCATTCAATCACCTTTGTAAAAGCTAGTGAGGATAAGAATGATGTGATGAATGTTGATAAAATAGAAGACATGATTTATGATGATAAGAGTGATAATGAGGATGATCCTCTACAAGGCATGATCGGTCTCATTGACGTTCAACTTCGTAAGGGCCAAACCACTTTGTTACCTAACATTGCTTTCACTAATGATGATACACTTAGACATGCACGTGATGGTCCTCTCTACATTGTTGGTCGTATCAATAACAAACCTGCACAAGGAATACGTATTGATCCCGCATGTGTAGAGAATGTGATCACCGAGGAATTCTTATTTTTGCAAGAGCTTTATCAAGATACTTATGGACAGTCAAAAGCATGGATTAAAACATATAATGGTTTTTCTTTCCCTACGATAGGTTCGATCACTCTTCCACTAAAGGTAGGACCTAAACAATTGGATGTGCCATTCTTCATCATCCCAACGTCAGACCAATTCAGTGTGAAGCTAGGCTACTAATGGTTATGCTCCATGAATGTCGTCCTGTCGATTATTCACAAGTGCATAAAGTTTCCCATTGGAAATGAGATATTTATTGTGCACCATAATGGGTTTGATGCGTCCCCGTGTCTAAATCCCCCCGTCCCCATCCCGGAAACATCTCGAGGACAGGGTACAGCTAGGGGACGGCATCAGTGTACCATGTTTTTATTTTATTTTGATTTTCAATTGTAATTGAAAAAAAACTGTATTGGCAATGAATTCTTTACACAAATGTTATATGCTAAGTTTCTATAATGTATATATGCATGCTTTATCCATGTTTTCATATGAATATTTAATGTTTCCCTATATATTTTAAATTTTTCTATATTTTATATAGTCGTCCCCCCGCCATCCCCAAATTTGGCTTGAAAAATCGGAAACTTGGGGACTCGCTCTGTCATCCCTTGCCTTCCCCGTCCCAGAAACTTGGGGTAACACTGGTTTAATCCTCTATCTTCCTGTGGAAATTTTTCATTGGATTTCTTTTTGCTTGGACCTATGGAACCTATAAAGCCTTGTGAAGATTTCTTTTTCAAGTCCTATCAAAAGTTCAAGGCAAAGCGCATAGAAGAATTATCTCTTAGCAATATTCCTGAGTCTGATAAGTCCATGGTTATTCCTTCCCCCAACCTACCGTTGATGAACCTATGAGTGAGCCACAAGCCCTTCCAAGTAACCAAGATAAATTCACCGCAATTCCTCCGGCTCCACCCATTTCCTATAAGAGATCCGGAGAAAATAAGATGATTCCTTTTGTGCCTCCAAAGATAAAACAAGTCTATAGACCTAAAGAGATAGTGGTTTCCCAACCCTTGGTGGTTCCTTCCATTCCTCCCTTAAGGGAAAAAAAGAAACCAATGGTTGATAAACCCGCTCCTACACCATCACAAATTGAAAACCGTGCAAGAAGAAACTGAAATGCTAAAGAGCATGGGTATAAACGTCATGCTATCGCTCATCAATTGGAAGAAAAGAATAAACCAACACCTATGGAAACAACTCAAGAAGAAATCCAACTTGCACCAAAACAAGGCATTGAACCAAAACAAGAAATCAAACAAGAGAACTCAAATGCGATTGTCACAAAACCTCCTATTGTGATAAATTTGGATGACGATGATAAGACTGCTAAGATTGATGAAGTGCATAATGAGTTGAACCTGGTGATGCTCCTAGTACGACACTTGCTATAGTCCCCTTGGCTAGTTATCCACCTTCCATTTATGATGAGCAAAATTGGGATGTGGACGACCTGCTCTAGATCGGCTCACATGTGATATACTACTTCATGTTTGCTTATTATGTTATTTGTGTTTGTTTGCATGTAATGTGATCTCCCATATCGTGTTGCTTGGCGTGCCTTTATGTTTGTGAGTTTTCTTTGGATGACCTTTGTTGCTTTGTTGGCATAAGGATACAAAGGAAAGGAATCTGTCATGACATTCTTCTATTTGTATCTTTATTCTTCTATATGTCATAAACTTTATCTTTTTTGTCTTGTGGTTTCCTTTTGGGGACAATGCAATGTGTCGAGACATTTAGGTCTCTTCCATGTTGACCCAAAAGCTTGTTTGTTCTCTCTCTCTCTCTGTCATTCTTCCATTGTGTTCGTTGTTCCACGAGTATTGGGGGAATGATGACATTTTTGAGCTCTATTATATCACTGTAGCAAAGACATGTGCTGACCTCAAATCCGTGGATCCCTTATATGACCTCTCTTGTCTTGTTTATAGCATTGTATTTTGGGGGCAGCCCCTTGTCATGAGTCAGCTTTATTTGGAAATGTATCATTGGCATAGGGCTTTCCAAATAAGCTCTTGTGATCTTTTGTGACATGGCATTTATCATTTTCTACTTTAAAGTAATTGCTAGTAGCATGGTGTTTAGCAATTTCTTTAAAGTGGGGGCATACATTGGCATTATGAAATTGGCATCTTTGGCTTCACTTTGTTCACTAGAAGTTGAACTTAGTGTAGTGTTGGCATAGCGTATTGATTATTTTGTGCACGTTATCAAAGTTATCAGGGAGTATAGCTTTTGGTATGGTTTGACAAATGGGTACACACCTATAGACCTGGTGCATCCTTCCCACCTTCTTTATGAGTGCACACCTTGCAGACCTATTGTGTGTTTCTCATCTTTGCCTTGGGGGCTCACCTAGTGAATATCGAAATTCACTAGCCCTTGTGAGAGTATATTTTATGGACACATAACATAACACAACTTGCTAGTCCATCGTTTTCTTTTTTTTTGCATTAACTTTGACATTGAATGTTTGTGTACCTTGTATCGCTACTACACGTGTGTATTCTTTTGTGCCTATGTTGGTTTTCCATGAGATCATAGATCTTGGGGGCTTGATCACTCTCTTTGATCCTTTGTCATCTTATCTTTCCAACAATTGTACAATTGGACCTCCCTTGAGATATATTTCCCTACTAAAGTGGGGGCTAAATGTAGTGTAGAAAATTGTATACCTTTACAATTTCACACTATGTTTGGGTCCCTTAATTTATTGGACTTAATTAAACTTTTATTTTGCCAAATTACGCATTCCAAAGCCTTATTCTTACCATTTTCTAAAAGGGGAACTAACATTAAATAAATTCATTTACTAATTAAATTGCCTTGGATCATGTGTGTCCTAAAAGTTTAGGCCAAGATCCATTTGCCCATGGGTCCCCTTTATGAGCCAGGACCCAAATTAAAATATGTTTTTGGCAGCATTTTAATGATTAAAATTCAAATTTCCAGAAAAGCAAAGGAACAAAATATGATAAACTTTTAGATCCCTGTAGTGAAAACAGTTCTAGTTCTACTCACAAAGTCCAACCAAAGTAGGGGTAATAGATGTTAATTAACTAAAAGAAAAAAAAAGAAAAAAAGAGGAAATCTAACTCTGAACTTCTTCATCAAAATCTCCTATAGAAACCCTAATGACTAGAGAGAATGTTTGAAATGCACAAAGCCACAATGGTAAGCCTGCAAATAAAAATTCCCATTCTCTACCTACAAACTGCCAAGGGATTAAAAATAATCAATGAGTAACTCATAGGTCTAAAAGCTCTTGCTGTTTCTATTGAATAAATTGGTTTCTGCTCCATGGGATACAGAAAACTCTAGAACTCTAGAGAAAGCATATCCAGAAAAACAATCGAGAGAAACCATATCATCAATCAAAACCAACAAAGGGCATTCCTCAAGCTACATGGGTAGAGAGAAGTCTAATGAAGATAAACATGGGCAATAGAGCACAGCAGCCAATGTGTATTATGTATTTCCACAAATATTGGAAGTTATTAACCTCATTTTCCAAACTCTTGAAAATGACACCTTTCAGGAACATATAATCCTGACTCACGAGTCCCACAAACTTATTACTATAAATAAAATTGCACAAATTGAATATCATGAGAATCCATATTAGTTTGCCAGTGATGCTTTACCTTTATAGTAAAGAGAAGTTGTATTTATAGTTCAATTAGAAAGTTTCCTTGAAAATCCTTTTGGCAGAGTGACTCTTCACAAATTAATACTCATAAGTTGAGACAATGTGATCTCTATAAACAGATAGAATGATATCATATTTCAGTTATATGTATGCTTCCTTACAAGAACATCACAAACCTTTATTTCTTCTCGACGCCTCTCCAGCTCTTTTGAACTTAACTTCTGAATTTCCTGTGCAGTCACCCTTAACTTCTCTGGATCAGAATGACCTGAATTCACAACACATATACTTTCTTGATTTGCAGCTAAAACATATAAAGAATAATCATAACATATACACCACCTCTCCTTCAACTCATTAAGCATATCTTAAATCAATTGTGAGAAACCTCTTGCAAGGTTTTATAATTATTGCAAAATAGGCATATCTGTAAATATATTTATCTACTATCAATATTTATACCATATATGTATTCTAGCATTATATGAAAGTGGATGAGCATCTGTCATTTGCAAACTGGAGAGTAAGTTTGTCACACTAAGACTTATGAACCAGCTCCTATAATAAAAATGCTGCAAACTGAAAGTTTGGACATTATAAAATAACCAAAATGATACCTCCCTCAGAAAAGACGATTGATGCTGATTAGGCTTCAAGAATAGAAATTTGCATTTAGTTAAAGTAGCTGTAAATATATTTATCTACTATCATTATTTAAACCATAAAGGTATTGTAGAATTATATGAAGGTGGATGAGCATCTGTCATTTGCAAACTGGAGAGTAAGTCTGTCAAGCTAAACTTATGAATCAACTCCTACAATAAGTTTCAAATCCGAAATATCAGACACTTTAAATAACCGAAATGAAACCCTCCCTCAGCAAAAGATACTGAAAAATGAGATGGTTTCTAAAAAGAGTCAAATCAAAAACAAATTATTAAATGTGATTCCTCACTACACATTTTGAGGGGAAGGATACCCCAATCCCCTACTCGTGAATTATGTATCCATACTAAATGTGAAGATTAAGGGAACTCAACCTTAGAATCTGTATCCTACCAAAAGCCACTGATCCATTAGAAATTGTCAGAAACATTTATCCATTGTGCTCTTAACCTGAAAGATATTGTTCTAGAAAGAGATCGGATAAAAGTTTAAAACTTAATTCTACCTTGTTTTTGCTTGCTTATCCTCTTCAAAGGTTGTTCACGTATGATATATGGTATCTTTGTCTTGTTTGTATTTATGTTATTTGGTTTTAGGTTGGGGCACTATAATAGATCACCAAATGTTAAACTATAAAAAAGAGTTTAAAAAAAATTCTGCAAAAGAGGTAGCAATCTCTAAGAAGAGATTTGAAACTACAACAATTTGACTTTTCATCCAAATGTTAATCCTCTTATAATTTTTTTATTTTACATAGCAGAAAGAGAGACTAAAATAGAGTACAAAGCGACTCTCCTCTTGAATCTAAAAATGTTAATTTTCGACCAGAAATGAAGATAAGCAGCAAAAACAAAATAATGAACAATAAGACACAGTAAATACCCTGGGAAAACCCCCCTCCTTGAGGGAGAAAAACCCAGCCACAAATATCACTTATATATTTAATGAAAGAGCAGAAATCTGCTTTACAACTTGGCCACACACTAGGCCGATCTGATGCAATGAAGATAGCACCTCTCTAGATGTGAATATACAATCAATAATGAATTCTCCTTAATATTGATCTCCTTGAAGCAAAATATCGATCTGTTGTAAGAATGCGAACTCCTCCTTGAAGAATGCGAGCTTGTCTTGAATTATTGAATTACCAAATGAAGAGGAAATCACCTTGTTTATATATATATCAAGACATCTTTCCATGAAGAGTCGGCCTCTTTCACAAAAGAGATGACTTTACAAAAGTGAGACAACTTTTCATCAAGTCAGCCTTGAAAAAAATAAATAAATTATTTAAATAGCAAGTCCATCTTAGCATTTGCTTATTATTTTATATTTTTGAATTTGAGGGAGAAAGAAATCTCCTGCCGCTATAACATCAACACTCCCTCTTAGCTAGGGAGATATCTTTCCAAATATCCATGTCATGGAGTCTCTCAACATGACACCCACAATGGCTACACCCATTTGTGGAAAAGAGATCATCATAGAGTCTCTCAACGTGATATCGTCATAGAGTCACTCAACATGATGTCCACCATGGCTACTCCCATGTGTGGAAAGGAACATGTGCACAAGTGCCCATCACAGAGTCACTCAACGCGATGTCGTCATGGAGTTTCTCAACATGACATCCACCATGGCTACTCCCATGTGTGGAAAAACACAAGTACAAAGGATTCATCACAGAGTCTCTCAATGTGATGTTGTCATGGAGTCTCTCAACATGACATCCACCATGGCTACTCCCATGGGTGGAAAGAACCACATCTCCGTCTCAGAGATGGACGAGGGCTTTCACCTCATATTTCTCTGTCTCAAAGAAATATGCATTATAGCAAAGATCACTAATGCTGAGTCTCCCTCTCAGCAAGGGCGACATTCTCTACTACTCCAAGCTTGTCTCAAAAATGTGCAAACTTCACTCTAGAGAGAGGCTTGGTGAGAATATCAGCCGTCTGATCATCAGTGCAAATATAGTTGAGTTGAATTGCCTTTCTCAACACCATATCTCTGATGTAATGATACTTATCTCCACATGTTTTGTCCTATCATGAAACACTGGATTGACAGAGAGCTTCACACAACTTTGATTGTCACAATGAATCACAGTCAGCTCCAATGTTTGCCCAAACAATCTTGCAAGGAGCTTTCGAAGCCACACTGCTTCTCGAGCTGCTCCACATGCTGCAATATATTCAGCCTCTACAATGCTTAGTGCCACAGAAGTTTGCTTCCTGCTACACCAAGAAATCATGACAGACCCCAAACTGAAACAACATCCAGAGGTGCTTTTCCTATTAGTTACACTCTCGGCCCAATCAAAATCAGAATAGCCTTGTAACTTCAAATCTTCACAGGAAGTATATCTCAAGCCATATCCTACTGTGCCACGCAAGTATCTCAAGATATGTTTTTCTACAACTAGATGAATTTGCCTTGGCTCACACATGAACTGACTAAGAGCACTCACCACATAACAAATGTCTAGTCTAGTATTGACTAGATACATCAACGATCTAATCAACTATCTGTACATGGTGGGATCTACCAGATCTGAACTACCTGCAGAGTCACTCAACTTCTTCAAGTTTGTCTCCATAGGTGTAGACATGGACTTGCAATCCATCATCCCAAATCTCTTCAAGATATCTACGGTGTATTTCCCTTGACTTAGAATAATCTCATTGGGTCTTTGCCACACTTCCAATCCTAGAAAGGAATGCATAAGACGAAGATCCTTCATCTCAAACTCGGAGGCTAACTCTTTCTTACATTTGACAATAAGATATTCTGCTCCAGTAAGAAATAAATCATCAACATAAAGAACCAATATTAAAGCCTCACCATCAACTACCTTGAAATAAAGATTGGAATCTACATCATTCTTGGAGAATCCCAAGCTCATCAAGTATCGATCAATCCTTTCATACCATGCACGAGGTGCTTGCTTAAGGCCGTACAATGCTTTCTTCAATCTGCATACATGAGACTCCTTCCCATGAATCACAAAACCATCTAGTTGCTCAATGTACACTTCTTCAATCACACCATTAAGAAATGCAGTCTTTACATCCATTTGATGTAGCTTCCACCCTTTAGTTGATGCAATAGCAATAATAGTCCTGATAGATGTATATCGAGCAACAGGAGCAAATGTCTCCTCATAATCTATTCCCTCCTTCTAAGAGAATCCTCTTGCCACAAATCTTGCTTTGTACTTCTCAGTGCTCCCATCAGCTGCATGCTTGATCTTGAAGAGCCACTTGGAAGACACAACTGATTTCCCTTCAAGTCTTGGTACAACATCCCAAACATCATTCTTGATGATAGACTGATATTCTTATGTCATAGCATCTCTCCATACCTATTGATTAGATGCCTCCTCAAAACTGGAAGGTTCAGACTCAATGATGTGACTCATCAATGCCACATAGCTTGGAAACTTCTGTGGTCTCTTGCTTTCTCAAAAGGTGCCTCAAGGAGCTGCATACTTCTCTGCGTCTTGCATAGTTTGTCTAGCCCATAGAGGTCTCTTTCGACCTATAGCAATATCTCTTGGCCCATCAGTTTGTTCTATAGGATCTGTTGTACCCAAAACCAAAATTTTTGCTTCATCAAGGCATTTTGTCTACATGGTCTTAACCTTGCTAAAATGATGTCAAGTACAGTTTTTGGGCAATATCAAGCATGGAGTTTTTGTCAGTAGTTTGTCAGTCAAAGGCAATTTCATTGATCATAACCTGAATCAGAGACTTAGAACGGAGCTTTTCATGATGGAGGAGCGTTTCGCGACAGCATTTCACGTTTGCACATGGTCATTTCAGTGGTCAAGACGGAGTTTTTAGTGACTAAATTATGAGGATTTCTCAGAGAAAAGCAAGAAAGCGCACCTATAGCCCAGGGGCGCCCTTCTTTTTGAAGGTCAAGATCTTGTTGAAAGTGCTCATAAATACAGTTAAACTCTTCAGAATTAGTCTACCTATCCGACGAGCTATCCAGCGAGGCTATCTGAGACCCGTAACTCCAGCAACTGGTGATAGAAGTTGAAGATTCCAAAGTTTTAGATGGCAGAAACTTGTCTTTTTCCAGTAAAAGCGCACTTGTAGCTTGAGGGCGCCCTTCTTAAAGGAGGTTTGAATTTTGGTTTTTTTGATGACTAATGCAGTCAATCTCTTCACGACTAGTCTGCTCGTCCAACGAGCTATCAAACGTAGTCATCCAAGTTCTAGAGCTCCGGCAGCCAACGTCTGAAGATGAGCTTATAATGGAGTTTTCACGTCTTTGAGCTTCTTCATTGCATTTCCAGCGCAACTATAGCTAAGGGGCGCTAGTTAAAGTGACCCTTAAGATGGTCCAGTTTGCTCACAAGGTCTTCCTGACATCAGTGCTACTCTAGTCCAGCTTTGCGTTGCACCAAGTTGCCTGTCAATCCGACATTCTGGGTGATTGTGGCAGAGTTTCTACCAAGCACGTAATTTCACGGGCAGACTGGCATAAAATTTTCATTGTATTTTTACAGTCCAGAGGTGCCTAGCCTTTAGGCCTGTTAGATGAAGTTGTTCGCTTTCGAAGTCTTCACGGGATTCAAGCATAATTACTTTATCTATCCAACGAGCCTAGCCATCAGTCTTCAGGATTTGGCAGTCGCTCGTACGTGCAAGGTCTTTGGCGAAATGCTGAAAAGTGAAGACAACTCGCAAAATGGCAAGTGTGGGTCGTTTATTCTATCTTGGGAAAGGCGCCCTTCTATTCGAGGTCTTAAAAGCAGTTTTCTTGCTTCGTCCCCTCTAGGAACGTCTCTTCTCAATCCTTCTGGCTGTCCGTTAAAACAAACATGGCTCGAATCGGATCATTCCAGCTCTCAATATCGGAGGACAAAGTAGGGTACTTGGAGGAAAGTTCGACTTTGGTCAAAACGCTGCCAGTGCAACTGTAGTACAGTCGTTGGATGCAGAATGTCTCCACGCATGTAGTGAACTTGGTTTCCTGTCAGCAGGGTTCACCGTTCGCCGTCAGCAGCTGTTTGAAGTATTAGATGGCAGTTTAGGAAAATGGTTAAGTCTGGTACCTGTAAATGAATTTAATCAAGGGCGCCTAATTTTTCAGGGTGTTAAATAATGGATTTTGCAGTGACGACTCCAAGCAGACATTTCTTCTTTGCTCAATAGGCTTCGCGATGAATATCCCAGTTCAGTCTCAGCATCAACCGGTCACTCAGAAATCAGTGTCGAAGATGGCCAGTTGTAACTTTGTATTCAGCTACAAAGTAGGAAGTTAATAAAAAGTGTGATGTCTTGAGCAAATGGACGCCTATAAGCTCGAATGATGACTTTTCGGAATCAGTGAAGTCTAACGGTGAAGCCTAAAGCTTCATCTAGTTTGTCAACTAAAGTTGAATAATATTTAATATTTATTATGCATATTTAGCATTAAATGGTGATTTTCTAAAGTTGGCGCCCTCTTTATGCTAAGTTTTCAAATTGCATGATGATGAATATTTTATTATTATTTAATTTCGAACTCCGAGTCAGTGGCAGTGAAACTAAGAAGGTTCCAATTAGAAGGCATCTATTTCAGTCAGGGTTTTAAATCTTGCTGTTCACAAGTTGGTGCGAATTTTCTTATTTAAACATGGCACCTTCATTTATTATTCACCAAGCTTCAAGAGAAATTCGTACTTCTTAAGAGGAAATTCATATCTTAAGAAAAATTCGTATTTTTCAAAGCAAATTCAATTCTTCAGTTTGCAAAGGCGAATTCTCAGAGTTCAATAGAAATTCATAATTTCTCAAGAGTAAAGTTCGTATTTCTTCAAAAACAAAGGCGCAAACTTCAAGGAAATTCGCAATTCTTCAAGGTTAAAAGTTCATATTTATCAACAATTTGAAGAATTCAAAGGCGATTTTCATTAAAGAACATACAAAAAACATTTTTTTCCTCCTTGGTTCTCAGATTTCTCTCAGATTTTGATTCACATGTTCTTGAAAATGGTAAATTCGACAAGTCTAAACATGTGGATCATTTCTATGTAACTTCCTCGAATTAAAATTGTGCATTTGATTTTTCAGGAATTTTTGACTTCAGAACAATCGTTCTCGAGTTACTAATTTTCTCAACTGAAAAGTCTTTGCATGATCGAGTAGAAGTTAAATTTTCGCATTTCTGACGTTTTGGGTTGTCTTAGAATCTTTTTCTGGACAAAACCCATATCTCAGATTTTTCGCCGAAAATAACTCTTTGAAAGGCTATTTTTAGCTCTCCAGAAATCTTGTCAGAACATAGTCAAGTTCACAGTCAACAAGCGAGTTTTCCAGAATGCAGTAGACTCAGCTCGAATATAGGACCAAATCAGTCTTTACTCACGACTTCCTCGGGACAGTTGAGACAAATCTTCACAAAGTGCTGCCAGAAGCAGTCTTAGATCCAATCAAGATCAGAAGCTCGATTATTCAGAACATTCAGTAGTCCGGGTTATTGGAGGCCGCTTCCATAGCTATCTTCGTTCATTGTGTTGAGTTCGTAATGTCTTGTATTAAGCATTACAACTCTACTACTCGTGAGATAGTGTCAGTTGATGGACGAGTTATTTGCAGTCTCAAGCCTGAGGACATCGAAAGAAGTTTCAGTATACCTCAACACTCAAACAGTCTTGTTATTTCTATGGAGCAGTGTGAGCAGGCATTCAATGCTGATATGGACAAATGTCAAAAAAAGATGGTAGAAAGATGGTTAAGGAAAGCAAAGAACAGATTGCCAAACAATGTGGGTCGTGGTGAGTACAAGAATGAATACGCGATTCTAATTACACTCTTGAATCGTGTCTCAGGTCAGCCACATGCTAATGTTTTCCAGCCTTGGATGTATTACATTATTGGTCGCATCATATCTGGGCAGGAACATTATGACTGGGCATCCTTCATCAGATATATCCACAAGCCGATCCGCGGTTTCCTAGTTGCTCATAGGTTTCACATGTGTTCGTATCTCATGTATTTGATGCGTATCAGTGGAGTTAGGGACTAAAACACCATAGGCATTCTCGATGTTCAAAAGTCTATAGGTATTATGATTAGCAGGTTTCACTAAAGGCTGAGCGTCATTTCAAAGCGTGTTCATGAGAGCTTTCTGACTTATCTGATGAGAAATTTAGACCGGGAGTTGCACGTTCGTATCTCGGCAGTTGCTAGGGCAGCGATGGATAGTTGGGCAGATTGGTTTATTCAGTTCCCGACATATACCTACATCCGAGTATACGGATTTCCAGGAAATCCAGCTATGCTTCCACGTTATCACTCGGATAAGACAATCTTTATGGAGTTCCTGAGACAGATGCATGATGTTCATCGTCTTTTACGCCGTAGGCACATACCATCTATCAATTTTCCTCTTCAATTTGGAATGTATTGGTGCAAGACGGCGGTTGATGCCAAAGTTGCAGGGCAGGAGCTCGAGAAATATCATCTCAAGTATCTTGTTGAAGCACGTGCCTATGATCTTTTAGGTCATTATACAACTCGCCTTGCTGGAAGCATATTTCATGAGCCTTCTATGGAGGATTACTGGGCAAACTGCGCAGATGACTTCGAGGTTCGCAGACGCAGCTATGGCCGTTTCTCTCTCTCACAGATTTATGTTTTCTTATCAAAAGATGTGGGAGGTTTATCAGATGATGAGGGAGAAGTCCTTCCTCAGTTTTTCAGAGAGCGGGTTGATACACAATCGTTGCCAGCAGTTGATTGGTACGCCAAGGAGTACGCAACGGTGAAGGAGAGGTCAAGTAGAG
>VDFB02141811.1:0-12700 GCA_007258455.2 Sequoia sempervirens
GTCATCTATTTGCATCACTCACACTTCATCTTTAAAGCATCAAAATCAATCTCCTACCATATATCCACATCCGCGTAAGCATCAATTAGAGTTGGCGGCTAATTGGATGTAACACAAAATTGTGAAACTTTTAGGTCCTCAAAGATTTCATCCCACATCTCATGCCTTAATTAAAATTCAAATTACCTCAAGATAGGTTGGATGGACCCAATATAGGTCATACGTAATGTTGCAGCACATATTGATAGTCCTTCAAATGTGTTAGGTCACCTAAATAAGACCTAAACAAAAACATTCATCATTTAATTTTCCACACGTGGAACTCAAAACACGATCCCATATGGAATTCCTATTCAACTAACATCTAACAATGTATCTTCAACATCACAACTAAAACTAATCATTTGTGAAGGAATGCAAAATCTCCCACACCAACACTCTGTTATAGGAAATGATTGCAATAAACAAAACTAAACTCTGTCATTCATATCTTCCAGGATACTTCACCAAACAGCAAAAACTCTTGGACTTAAATGCATCGAATGATCACAAAATTACTGTTAGAATTGCAAAGCAATATCTCTATTTGCAGTGGAGTGTGGACCCAAAAATTGACACATTGAACCATTGACTGGTAGATTTGATACTTACGCATTTTCTGTGTAGCTACTTTCCAAACCAACTTTCTTGTACAAATGTCTTCAAAAACACTTCTAAATCATACTAGAATGATCCACAACAATGTTGACATAAATGAAAACACTGGATCATGCAAAATATACATACCATACAATGACAACCTTCCAACAATCTCCCCCTTTGTCATTGATGGCAACATGCTTACCAAAAACATCCTCCAAAAAACTTGCTCTCCCCAAATATCTCAGCAAGTAACTTTCTGAATATCTCTCCCCCTTTGACATCAATGGAAAAGGGTGTGCTGGTACCAAAAAAACTTTGCATGCTTCCCCTTGAAAGAATGTGCTAACTCCCCCTTAGGAAGTTAACCAAAAACTTCTATATCATTCACATATTTACAAAAGAATATACAAACTTTAAAAACTGAAAGATGCATAAAAAGTATAAATGGTCAACCTGAAGATGTTGACCCTTGAAGCTTTTATAAGATAACTTTCTAGGTAGATTTACCTTCTTTCTAATGTTTCTTTGCTACTGCAAGTGTTCTATAATGTGACTCAAGCTCCACCAAGGTTTCCTCTCCTTTCAAAGTACTAGGAGTAAGATTTATCTTTGAAGTCCTATCTATACTAGCAAGGGAACTTGAGATAGGTATATACTTCATCTTCACCAAATCCCTTGGCTTCTCAATCTGCTTCATTATTTCTTCTTTCTGGCTTTACAGAGTAAAGTATTTATCATGTATGAAAGAAAAAACAAATGAGCAATGGAAAGTACTAACTAATGAGCATTGTTTGAAGGAAAAATATTACCAAGAAATAGAGAAGCCAAACCAAGCACCACCAATGTAAAGGAGACACAAGAATTTGATAAGGGGAAAAAAAAGAAAAAACCCATATTACGAATGAAGGAAAAATGAGAGAGAGAGAGAGAGCACTTAAGCCTTAAGCTTGCTTGCTTGAATGAAGAATGAGGAGAGACACCTCAATATATAGAGGTGAGAAGAGGAGTTAGAATTAGAAAGTAACTCCCAACTCAATGAATGCCACCATTCATCTATGTGTGTGCGAGTTGTCAAGAACCTCTTAAGGAGGTGGCTACAAATATTGTTTAATAAAAGAATTAAAAATAAAAAGTAATTACAATTAAAGAATAATCTTTACCAAGTAAAGATTAATCTTCAACATCCCCCCTTAAGCTTGGGGAGTTTACATCAAACCCTTAAATGGGTTGTAATCCTAGATTTTTACAATGAAAGATAAATTTATCTTTACCAAGAGCTTTGGTGAGAATATCTGCCACTTGATCTTCACCTTTACAATACAAAAGATAAATTTGCTTGTCTTCAATGTGCTCTCTAATGAAGTGATGTTGAAGAGCAATATGCTTGGTCCTTGCATGAAAAATTGGATTCTTGGCTAAAGCAATAACACTTTGATTATCACAATATAAAGGAGTAGGATCCATTTGAGGTAGACCTAATTCTTCAGGTAATCTTCTTAACCATAATGCTTCTTTGGATGCATTTGTACAACCTTTATATTCAACTTCTGTAGAACAAAGAGAAGTAGATTGTTGTTTCTTACTATTCCATGAGATTGCACCTGATCCAACAAAGAAACAATAACCACAAGTGGATCTCCCATCATTGGGATCACCTCCTAAATCTGGATCAGTATAACCCTTTAAAGAAAAATCACAATTTGCATCATAAAAAAGACCAAGATTAAGAGTACCTTTAACATATCTTAAAATTCTTTTTTCAACTTTAAAATGAGTTTGTTGTGGTTTAGACATAAATCTAGAAACCAATCCAACACTATAAGAAATATCAGGTCTAGTAAGAGTTAGATAATTTAAACTTCCTACTAGTTGCCTATATAAAGTAGGATCAACAAAAGGATTTTCCATATCAACCATTAATTTAGTTCCTAATTCACAAGGAGTAGAAACACACTTTGCATCATTCATTTTAAATCTATCTAAGAGATCTTGAGCATATTTATGTTGAGAAAGAAAAATACCTTTAGGTGTTTTCCAAATTTGCATACCCAAAAAATAATGTAATAGGCCTAAATCTGTCATTTGAAATTGTTGATTGAGTTGAGACTTAACATCACTAATCAAATTGTTAGAACTAGAAGTGATAATTAAATCATTAACATATAAGATAATAATCACAATATCATTTTCACTATGCTTAATATATAAATTTGGATCATTTTTACTCCTAATGAAACCTTGAGATAGAAAAAAAGCATTAATCTTAGAATACCATTCTCTAGGAGATTGTTTTAAACCATAAATTGATTTCTTCAATTTGCAAACAAGATGTTCATTACCTTCCTTAATGAAACCCAAAGGTTGAGACATATAAATTTCTTCATGTAAGTCACCATTAAAAATGCACTTTTAACATCCATTTGATGAGTAGGCCATTGCATATGAGAAGCTAAAGCAAGAACTAATTTAATAGTTGGCATCTTAGCTACTAGAGCAAATGTTTCATTATAATATAAACCTTCAACTTGAGAGAAGCCCCTAGCAACTAATCTAGCTTTAAACTTGCTAACTTCATTATTTGCATTAACCTTAGTATCATACAACCATTTGCATGAAACAAGATTCTTACCTTGAGGTAAGGGAACTAAATCCCAAGTTTTATTAGCAATTAAAGTATCATATTCTTCTTGCATAGCCTTTTTCCAATGAGGTTGATCTTTAGCTTGTTCATAAGTTTGAGGATCATTTGAATGCATAACACTAGACATCAAACCATAATTACAATAATTTACCTTTCTAGATTGATTCATTCTAGCTAAAATATCTTCACTTTCTTGCATAAGTTTAGTAAACCATTTAGGCTTTCTTTTAGATGTAGTAGTATCATCACTAGAAGAAGAATCATGAGGAGAAATTTCAACATTTTCATCATCACTATCACTATGAGTAAGAGATGCATTAGGAGGGTTAAGAGAAGATTCAACTTGAGGATTATCCTCCACAACAATAACTTTATTTTGAGAAGATTCAATATCATGCACTTTAGAACAATCATGAACACCATTTTCAACAATGCATACATCTCTAGCAACTTTAACTTTGTTAGTAAGAGGATTATAAACTCTATAAGCTTTAGAATGTTCATCATAACCAACAAAAATATGATAAGAAGATTTAGCATCTAATTTTTGCCTCTTTTGTTTAGGTTTGTGAACATAAGTAATTGAACCAAAAATCCTTAAATGCTTAAGATTGGGCTTCCTACCAGACCAAGCTTCTTCAGGAGTTATATCCTTTAAAGCTTTAGTAGGAGTCCTATTAATAATGTAAGTAGCACAAAACATAGCTTCTACCCAAAATTTATAAGACATATTTTTAGCATGTAACATAGATCTAGCCATTTCAACAACAGTTCTATGCTTCCTTTCCGCTACACCATTTTGTTGAGGTGTATAGGGAATAGTTAGCTCATGCTTAATACCAAATGATTTCAAATAACTATTAAAAGCATTGTTCACATATTCTTTACCATTATCAGTTCTAAGAATTTTAAGTTCGAAACTAGATTGCCTTTCAAAAATTTATGAAATTCAAAAAATATATCAAGAACTTGATCCTTACTATGAAAAAATAAATCCAAGTTCTTCTAGAATAATCATCAACAAAAGTAAGTGCATACCTTCATCTTTGGATGGAGTTATTCTGCATGGGTCCCAAAATCTCACTATGAACTAGGTGCAACATATGAGTTACCCTCCATGATTGACCTTGTGGAAAATGGCTCCCTATGCATCTTACTACTCATGCATCATGTGCATATAATTTAAATGGAACAATATTAGGTCAACCATCTACCATATTAAGTTTTTGCATCAAGGAAATATTGTTAGCATTAATATGATCAAGTCTTTCATGCCAAACATTAAAATCAATGGTAGATATTAAAGAGCATCTAGATTGAGCAAACTCATAAAATTTGAACAATTTATCATTGTCTAATTTAGCATTAACAATGACCTTGTTTTGTTTTGGATCAATAACATATCGCATATCTTTGTAAAATTCTATTTTATAATCTTGACAAAGCTTAGAAACTGAAAGCAAATTAGTCTTTAATTTAGGAACATATAAAACATCATGCAATTTACCATTAGGAATATTCACATCTCTATTTGCTTCTACTTTACAAGTATGATTATTAGTGAGTTGAAGAGGAACATTAGACATATCATGTTGCAAACACTCAAAAAATTCTTTATGTGAAGTAACATGTTGAGATGAACCCCAATAAATAACCCATTCAAAAGATTGAAAAACATTAAAACTGCAAGTAAAATCATGTCTATATTGATTTGCATTGTTATGAAATTTATGATTATTAGGTTTATTTTGTTGTCGATTATTTTCCCTCATAGGATTTTTCTCATTTTGCTTTTTGAAACAAGTATTTGTCCAATGACCATCCTTATTACAATAAGTGCAATGAGGCCTTTAGAAGAAGTATTCTTCCTAAGATCATTGCCATTATTATTATGAGGTTTATTATTATAATATTGTTTTGAATGAGGCTTAAAGTTTTGGTTATGATTAGACAAAAAAGCATGTTCATTAGATTTAAGATTACCAAATTGAATTAAATTAGCTTATTCATGTCTTAACAAATTGCAAAAAATATCATAAGTTAATTGAGTAGCTAAAGAAAGAATAGCTAATTGAGGATGAATATTAGTAATAAATTGCTGAAATTGCCAAGGCATTTTTTAAGAATAAGATGAATTATTCTAAGATCTTCTAATTTTACTCCTAAACCATACAATTGACTATTCAAAGCATCAAATTTTAATAGAAAATCATTCACAGATTTAAAATCAAAATACCTTATATCTTCAAGTTGGTCTTGAAGCTGAATCTTTTTAGATTCATTTGAGCTATCATAAATAACTTTGAGTTTGTCCCATGCTTCATAGGCTTTTGTACATGTCTCAATGTGAATATATGGTTTAGGTGATAAAGAAGTACCTATGAGGCCAATGACTTCCTCATTCTTGAGCCTCCATTTTTCTTGATCATCTTTGGATGTAGATGGATTAGGTTTCGATTTGGAATCCGTAGTAACATCCAAAAGATGTTTAAAACGAAAAATAAAAGAGATATGAGTTTTCCAAGAATGATAGAAGAATTTAACTTAAATTCAGGAATTAAAGTTGACATTGTAAATAAATTAAAGTTCACAAATACTTTACAACTTGAGAAAATGATTCTTCTAGTCTTTAAGGATATGCGGTGATGTACATAATTGAGCTACACACTTATGCGATCCTAAGGAAGAAGAAGAAGCTATGGAGGATTCTACACCATGGGAATTTTACGTCGTTTTTAGAAAGATTGCATGGGCATGACCCAAATGCTTCATCAAAATTTATTTCCTGTTGGAATAACCATAAGCTCTAGATAAAGGGCGTGGTAATTGATATCAGTGAGGAGTTGATTGCTACTATGACTGGGTTGTCGATGGTTGGTCATAAGTTCTATAAGGACAAGAAGAGCAATGAGGATGTGATGGCCCAATTCTTCAAAGATGACGAATGGAAAAATCTTGTTAAGATGGAAAGTTGGCCCGGCTATGAGCACAAGTCCCTCAAGAAGGTATGGGAAAATATTGCGGAGGTGATAATGTGATATGTGACTTTGGAAGGCAGGTTCACTACAATCCTTGGTCACCATTTTACTCTTTTAAACCATTTCAGGCATGTGTTGTTTATTTCCTTTTTGTTTTTTCTGTTGTCTTCCGTGAAGGTTTATGTTTATGCTCATTTAAAAAATAGGAGGGCTTCTGTCCTCCATGAGGGTCTCATTCTTTTAATCATGGAGCATGTTAAAGTTCTTTTCCCTACCCCCTATTAAGGGCAAGGAGAAGATTTTGAGCGACACTTCTGGTTCGTGTAGCTTGAATACCAACATTGTTGAAGAAGAGGAGTGGAATGAAGAAGATGAAGAAGGGTCCCTATCCCCTATGACTACCTCCTCAAAAAAGAGGAAGAAGGGTAACCTTAAAAGCAATCGGGCAACTAAATGTCTTGTTCTTTCTAACAGTGAGGATATAGAGGTGGGCTCGGGCAATTCCTCTCCTAGGAATGTAGATTTGGATGTTGGCCAGGGAGAATCCAAAGGTGGTGGTAATGAGGAGGGTTTGCAGGAGAATGTGCTAACTACGGAAGCCAAGGATAAGCCGAGGATGGCTTCCAAACGCATTGCCAAATTGAAGAACCAAGCCTCGGAAGATTTAGCAAAGGACACCATGGTGCTTTGTGAGGAGAAGGTCTCTATTGAAAAGACGGTGGAAATTGATGACTCCCTGGTTCATAGCACTCCCAATGTGGAGTTGGAGGATGAGAATAAGGGTCAAAATGAGGAGGATGCTGAGAAGAAGCATGCAAAGTCAAAGCCTCTAAAGATAAATCCCCTTTCTGAGGACTTTTCCTATCTCAATGATGATTCCACCTCTATGTTTGAGTTGTTGGACATGGAAAGGGAAAAGGCCACTGGCACTTTTAAGTTAGCTAAATGGACTCTTCAGAAGTTTAATAAGGTTAACATTAAAATAAGGGGTTTGAAGGAGAACTTGAAGAATATTCTGAAAAGCTTGGCTTCAAATATTCTGATCAATAAAATTGTGGACCTTGAGGGTTCCTTCCATGATTTCAAATCCTTGTGTGAAGAGCGTGTGGCTGGTTTAGAAGCCAAGATATTGGATACTAATGTGGATATAAATTCTAAGCTTCTCCATGCTTGTCACATTTCAATGAAGAATAGTGTGGACTCTTTGGAAGTCCTGTTTCGTAAAATTTGTGAACTCAGGGAGGACCAATTATATTTTTTTTAGTTAATGGAGAAAGATCACTCAGCCAAAGGTAAAGGAAAAAAAGGTACAAAAGATGATGGTAAAGGCCTTGCTATTAGAGGGTCAGCTGACTAGAATAAGTCCTTTGAAGCTGAGAAGAAAGAGTTGTTGGATATGATTGAAATGTATAGGAGCTAGGAGCTTGAGGTGGCCAACACCTTAAGTAGTATGAAGTACTGTTTTGTTCTCTTTTTTGTTTGTTGTTTATTTATTGTTGGGACTTGGTTTCTTTCCTGTTGTTTTGTTGTTTTGTTGTTGTTGGGTGCTACTAATAATTTATTGTTTTATCTTTCGAGCAACACTTTGTTTCTTTTGTTTTTCTAGGTTTTGGTCTACTGTTGGTGTCTTACTGTAGTATCTTTTGAGCAGCATTTTGTATATTAAGTTGTAAAGGGTTTTGGGTCCCTTCAAAACCTATTTTTCTATTAATCAAAACTTTGAGAAATGGAAAAGAAATAGCTCAGTAAAATTAAGGTCTTGAAAAAAAACCCTTTAAATTATTAAAAAAAATAAAAAAATACCTCTAAATAAAAACTATATAGATTGATTTGCAAAGATTAATTAAAGAAAATAAATTAATTGAATATTTTAAATAAATTAAATTATATTTAAAAGTTTAATATTATTAAAATTTAAATATCAAGCAAAAGAAAATATTTAAATGATATTTATAATGTTATTTTTGAAAAACCAATAAATATTTCAATAAGCTTTAAATTTAAGTTTTTAGCCTTTATTAAAAACTTAAAAAACTTTATAAAAATCTTTAAAATGGATACAAATCTTTATATATGAATTTTTTATACTAAACTATTAAAAATGAAACCTTCCTTTGAAAAATTGATATTTTTAAAAGTTAAAGAAACTTTAAGGTATGTGAATCAATGCAAATAAAAAAAACTTGTATTTAATGGATTTTAAAGCCTATTAGTATAAGACTAATTGTTTAAAGAAATAAAGGGCGATAATGGATTTGAAATGAGCCTTTAATGAATATAAAATGAATGAATGAATGAAAGATTTTAATGACATCCATGAGACTAAATAGTCTATGGGACCAAGACAAACAACTTAATTTGTCTTCATGCTCTTTCCAAGCTAGATCTCCTCGCTATTAATTTTGACTAGAAGGTTGACTGCCTAGTTGATCTTATCCTCCTCAAATAATTGATACATATTGTCCAAACCCAAGCTATTTTCAGATCGATTATGGATATCTTCATAAGTTGTGCATCCCACGATGAAGTGCCATTCCATCTCCACCATCCCCTTATTGCGTATCATGCAAAGTTCTTTCTCCCCAAGTTTCTTTTGTATCTTCCACCTACTAGTCTCATTAATCTAAGATGGTGTGATCTTGTCCCTCACCCTTGTGTAACTAATGTCCCTACCTTTCCTTTAATAGTTGCACCTAAATAGGTTTTTTCCACCATGATCCTTTGTCGGTTAAACTCTCTTTGATGTAGCATTCTTTTTTTTTCACTAACTTGTTTTGACCACATGGCAGTCCTAAATTTTTCCCTCACATAATTTTTTATTTCACTATTGGTGCTAGGACACTCTTGTAATTTGATGTCCCACTTATTCAACCACTTGTTGTTCTGCTTCATCCAAGTTTTCTTTCTATGATCAAGTGTCTCCTCCATAACCATTTTGGGCCATCGATGGTTATCCATGTTTTCAAACTTCTTTAGATAACTTATCAACCGGGTTATCGTTGATGCCTCCAAGGGAAAAGCCCCCACTTTAGCTAAAAGAATTTCATATGGGACCATGGCTTTAACTTTGAGATTGCTTGTTATTAGGTGTTTTTGGATTCTTTCTATTTGTCTCCAACTGCACTTTGACATATTGCTTCCCCACACTTCACACCCATAAAGTACAACTTGTGTGACAAGTAAACCAAATAGGGTTTTCTTGGTTTTCCAATCCCAAAGTTTGGCTTTTCTACATCTATTTTGAAGCAGGTAAGAGGCTTTCCAACCTCCCTATATCCTTTTTGTTCTACAAGTCTCCTAACTAAGCTTATAGTGAAAGTCAATCCCAAGATATTTGTATTCTTTCACTATATCAAGCGGGCTGCCTTCAAAAAGAAAGGTATGTTGTTTATCTTTTCTATTCAATGAGAAAATCATGGTTTTGGTCTTGGTGGTGTTCACTTGCATCCCAACTTCCTAACAAAAGTGTTCTAGAGCTTTCAAATGTTCTCTTAACCCATGAGCTGTTTTTGAAATTAAAATAAGATAGTCAGCATATAGAAGTAATTTCACTATGTAACCTACCAATTGAATACCTTCCCCACCTGCCTTGCTTAACCAAGCTTCCAACTTATCAATGTATAGCCCAAGAAGCGTGGGAGATAAAGGGAAGCCCTACTTAACTCCAATGTCACTACCAAAACATTCTAACATGCCTTCACTTGTTTTGATTTTAGCTCTAACTTTCTCATACAGCCTGTGAACAACTGTTCTATACATATTTGGAATACCTAATTCTTCCATCCTATTCCATAGTTTGTCCCTAGGCACCATGTTGAAAGCTTTCTTAAAGTCTACAAAACAACAATAAGCTTCCTCACCATGAGTGTCCCAAATTTTCTCAATCAAGTCTCTAAGGGTGATGCAGTGACCAATGGTAGAGTGCTGGACCTAAAGCCTTTCTGCCCCTTTTCCCTTTTTCCCTCATTTTCTCCCCAATTGTTGATCCTATGTTTAATCATGCTCCCAAAGAGCTTGCAAAAGATAGGATTGACCATAATTGTGCAGTAGTTAGATGGGTTATTGATATCACCACTTTTAAATAAAGGGATGACCACACTAGTAGTCCACTCCATAGGAAAACCTTCCTGATTGACATTGTTGATTTTTTTTTATGTGAGGGGCAAGAGTTTCAATCCCCCATTTTAAAAATTCAGACTGTAACCCATCTATGTCTTGTGCTTTACCACTTGCTAAGTTCTTTATTCATTGTTTAATATCATCCACAGTGAATAGTTCCATTGATGTGTTAACAACTGAAGGGTAGTCTTTCTCGTGGACCCATTCGTAAAGAAGCCTAGCATACTCTAACCATTGGACATCCGTAATATTGTTTTCCAGCATCTTTTTCTTTTGTTGCAGTTCCCTCCAAAAGCCTTAAGGATTATGTTTCCCAAGAGAGATTAACTCCTTCCTTCTTTCATTTATATACTCTATTTTTTTGGACTGCAATAATTTTTCATATTTTTTCATGTATTCTTTGTCCATTTCTCTCTCCTTTAGCGATCTCTTGGCTTATCCTTACATTCTTCATCATACCACAAATTTTTTGAAAAAGTGTTTGTAGTCCTCGCCTTAGGGTGAGACCTTTTGCATGCATTTAAAGCCTTGTGGATTATCAGGATCAACAAATTGTTGTGAATGTGGACATCTACCTCTTTTGCTGCTTTAGACTCTTCGTTATTTTTTAAATCATGGAAATGCTGCTTAAGAACATCACTAAATATTTCCCTATTTTCTTGATTTATGAGGATTTTACCCTTGGGAAGGGATTTTTTTTGCATGTGTTGAACCTGTTTATTGTGTTGGCTAATTGGAGAAATGTGTAGCTTAACCCAAAGAGGCAAGTGGTTAGATTTCATCTCAATAGGGCAGTCCTCAATATCAAACTCCAACAATCTAGGACTAAAACTCTAAGAGAAAACCATGTGTAGTCCACCACACTTTGACCATTATAATTTTTGCTAGTGATACCCCCGAATTCAGCCAATCTCTCATACCATTGGAAATAACCATGCCAAACAAACTACAAAGCCCTAGTAATTCTGCCCCAAATAAGTTCACAGTGCCATTACCATCTTGAGATGTTCTTTCCCAATGAAGACCACCACCTTCCTCTAACCATAAGGGATTGTTCTCCCCTTTTTCTTCATTGCTCAACTTAAGAGACTAATTATTAGCTCTCCTTGCATTTAATTCACCCATTAAAACCACATCTCCAAGTGTGTTGAGAACAAAGATATCTTTTTTTAGTGATGCATACATGTCTTCATTGTCTAAATTTTGCTTCTTATAAAACTTTGAATTTTTTGGAGCAAAGTAGCAAGCAACTAAACTAAAAGTTACCACATTCTTTGTTATTTGCAGCCACATGTATTGTTTATTTGTGTCTTCTTTTACAAATTCAACAATTCCTTTCCACTTCTCATCTATTAGCACTATAACCCCTCCATGACCTTTGTCCATTTCATTCCCTTAATTCCAAACTGAAGCTTTCTTATACCCTTCAAAATCTAGAACTTTGCAGCCATCATGTTCATATGTTTCTATAAGAATGATAATATCTTTTCCTTTTGCTATGGGCCCCAATCCAGGGCCTCTTCTCGATGGATATCCTCTACGATTCCAACTTACAATATGTAAATATTCCTATGGGGCCCCTATTTCCTATTTCTTGTTTGAAAATCGATCATTGATTTGGGCTTTCTCGTTCTTCAACCAAGTCCACTTACCTTCATTTCTTGTTGTTTTCACCTTCTCCCATTTTTTCCTTTGTTCTTCCTGCTGCTCAAAGGTCAAATCTACATCTAGATAAATATGTGTGCCTCTAAGTAACCCCCTATTTTTTAGAATCCTATTCTTATCTTCTAATTTCTTAAGGTGACTCTTACATGTCTATCTCTTCCTCCATCTATCTTTTTTTTTAATTTTGTTAGCTTGTTGAATATGCTTTGTCCACTTCAACTTATCTTTAAGGAAGTCCCTTGTTAGAATGTTGGTTCTCTCCTCCCCGAAGTCTCTCAAACCTTTAATAATAATGTTTGTAACCTTGCTTTGTTTATCTTTTTCTTCCCTTATTTGTCTTTTAACTTGTTTTTCAATGATTCCTTTCTACTCGTTTGATGATCCACTCATCACTTGTGACCATGATTTGGCCTCTTCTATCTAATCCTTTAACTGATTCTCTTTTATCTCTAAGTCTGCTAATGCTGATTGAATCACCTTTAACTCTATTATGTTTTCTCCTCCCTCCACTTCTGATTTTTTGGTTTTAGTTGTTTTTAATTGGTCTAACTCTTGTTTTAGAGTGACCAATTCTTCTTGTCCCCTCTCCATGTTAACTTGCAGATTTAAAATTTGTTCCTGCAACATATTATTATCCTTTTCCAACTTGCAATTT
>VDFB02141813.1:0-16351 GCA_007258455.2 Sequoia sempervirens
TGCATTGTAATCTGCATTTCGAATCTTTAGATTTCTGTTTCTGCATATTAGTCAAGTTCTGGAAATTGCATTGTTTTAGACAGCAGATTTGAGTTTTTAATCATAAATCCTAAAAGACAAAAAATATAGTTCTGGGTATTGCATCAATCTTTGAGTTTGTAAAGGGCGCCCATATTCTCCAGTTTATAGATTTTTTAGAGCTTGCATTAATTTTTAAAGGAAAGTCGCCCCTTTCAGCTGGGCCGTACCATTTCATTGCATTGGGATTCGTGTATTAATTGTTAGTTGCAATTTGGGTCTGCTTTTGGGTGTTAGCTTGGGCGCTATCATTAGTAGAGTGTTGTGCATCAGAAATTATGTCATTTGAGCAAGCTATTAGTAAGATATGAGCATATAAGCACTTCTAGAGATTGCTGTTTATTCCTTTTAACAGCAGATTGTAACAGAAACAGAATTATTGTATTGCTCCATTGAAGGTATTACTGTTCAGGACATTCCTATCCGAGTTGAGGGTAGCTCTCTTTGTTGTAATGCTAATCATTCAGATTCATGAGACATTGGCAGGCGAGTAATTCTTATTTGTAAAACTGACAGTAGTACTGGCAGTCATTCACATTATTGCTTAGTCTGATTTGTAACGCTCTTTTCATTGAAGTTGTCTGTAATAGCTAAATCTCCGCCCTATGGTAGCTACTCTCCCACTTTGGGTTAGCAAGCACATTCTGGGTGTCGAGTAGTTTCATCTTTCAGCATTTCATTTCAAGCTTTGCTTTCTATAATCACTCCGTCATATGGTCGCCCCTCACTCCGCATTGGATTGGGTAGCACATACTTGACGTTGAGTTCCTTTCTGTATTTAGAATAGAAGACCCTCTGACCAATGCTCGCCATCATCGGCGCCATTCTGGTTAGAGTTGCTTTCTTGCACGTTTTGGTTTATCATCTAACCTTAACGGGTGCACTGCTTTGTAATTTGAAATTGTAAAAATCGAAAAAATTGGCTCCTGGTCATTTCACCCATCAAATGCCCGAAATTGCAGATCAAGCAAAAATGTCTCATCGAAGGAGCAAATTGCAAATCACGAGAAAAGTGCCCCTATAGGCCAAGGGCACCTAGAAATTGAGACATTCAAAACTAGTTATTGAGGTTAATCACTTCCAGGAGATTTATCCTGGATTCAGCCTAGCTCTACAACGAATTCGTTCACCAGCTCAGAGGACCTATCAAACGCCAGTGGATGCTAATCGAACGAACACGTAAAACAAAGGATAAATTGAAAATCATAAGAGCAAAAGCGCCTTGCCAGGGGCGCCCAGCATTTTAAGTCACCAAAAGCAAAAATTAGGGTTTGCAGCCTCCAAGAGTTTCTCTCCAAAATTCTTTCGGCTTCGCAATGAATCCAACAGTGAGTTCTTAGGATCAGTCAAATGTCCGAAATCTCAGATTTAACAAGGATCTTGCATCAGAGGGAGAAATTGAAAAATCAAAAAAATAAACTAACTCTAGTGAAGAAAAGCGCCCCTGCTAGCCAAGGGCGCTTAGATTTTTGGACCTTCAAATCCAGTTTTCAGGGTTCATGACCTCCAAGAGGTCCTTCTCAGATTTGGTCAGGCTTTGTAACGAGTCCGTCAGTAGGTTCGTCGAAGCTGTCAAATAGGCACAATCTTGGATTAAACAGAGATGTTTCAAACGAAGTACAAAGTGAATTTTGAAAAATGCTCCAGAAAGCTAGGGGCGTCTAGGGTTTTGGGCCCTCAAAAACAGTTGTTAGAGGTTGCAACACCAGTTAATCTTTCCGGAATTCTTCAAGCTTTCTAATGAATATCTCAGCCTGGCCAAAAGATTCATCAATCACTGGCAATTTCAGATTGAGTGGAGAAACGAAGCACAAAAGCACCCCTGCAAGCCAGGGGCACCCAAGCTTTCAAGGGGGTAAATGCAGTTATTAAGATTTGTAGCCTCCAGGAGATCTTTCTCAAATTTGATCTAGCTCTGCAACGAATTCGTTAGCCAGTTCATAAGACCTATCAGACGTCCGGAATCGAAGACCAAACGGAGGCATGCTATCAAGAAAAATTTGAAAATCTTGAAAAATATTCTAACACTGCTGAGGTTGGACACCTTATCTCAAGATGGTGCCCAAGTCAACTTGAGTTAACAAATATTTTCACGTGATGACTCCTAAAATTAGGGTTTTCGCGAGTTAACTGCTTCTTTCACCTCCAAACTTTATCTAAGAAGCATTTGGGTGTCCATACTTCATTATTTTGCAAGTTGACTTCAACGAGCAAGCACAAAATTTTCTTCTCAATAGCATTTGAAGGATCAAAAGAAGGGGGTTTTTAGATTTCTTCATAGCTTCAAGATCAAGTTGCACAGAAGAACACTTTTCTAGATCCATTCTTCCAAGGCATCATATTTCAAAAACAAAAGGTTTCCTTTTCAGAATTTCATCAAGCTGGGTCTTTCTATTTGACGTTTCTCTTGAAGATTGGCGACTTTTTGTGGAAGCTTCTAGCCCTATTTTTTAGGGTTTCTTGAAAAATCTTTTTCAAAAATCTGGCCATTTGGGTCTATTCAGCACAAAATTGGCCACAAAACCCATGTCCCAGATTTTTCCGAAAAAATTGTCTCACTGCTTCCACTTTTAGGGTTTCTTTTAGCATGTTCGTGAAAAAATCAGTTTTTCGAAAAATGGACGATCTAGATCTTTTCAGCACACAAGCACCAACAAAACCCACGTCTCAATTTTTTCGGAGAAAAAATTGTTTCATAGCTTCTACCTCTGAGGGGTTCTTACATGTTCTTGAAAAAGTCAAATTTTCAAAAAACGGACAATCTAGGACTATTCAGAATGACATTCTCTACAAAACCCATATCTCAATTTTTTCTCCAAAAATATGCCCTTTTTTTGAAGAAGATTCAGCGAAGTTATTTTTAGCTTTTGTGCAGAACTTGTCTGAACATATCCATGTTCATAGTCAAACTTCATGGTTTCATCATGCAATACTCTTCCATTGAAGAAAAATCAAAAAAAGCGTCAGAAGCAAAAAGTTGCAGAAGAAACAGAGGTCATCACTCCAGTTACATAGCCGCCAAAGTTACCAATCAGTGAACTGCTAGTTGAAGCGTGCGGATATTTCCAAGAATAGAACTCAAGTGATGACAGCAGTTAACTCGAGGCATTTTCCGAGTTTAACTGACCGTCCTATTTTCATGCATATCTATTCTTTGTAGTTAACTATTGCATAGTTGGAGTTTTCTTTAGTTTTAGATCAGTTAACTGATGTAGTCTTTCCAGTTAACTGTTAGTTATCTTTGTTTAGATATAGGAATAAATCTTGCAAATTGGCAAGACTGATTGTTAACACAAGGAGATTTTAGGGTTCCCTACTCCTGTGTTTGTGTATAAATAAAAGCAGCCTTGCTCATTATTTTTCAACCGTTATTAGTATTACTATAACAAAATTGTTGAGCCTTAATGCCGTCAAGCTTTGCTAGTCAATATATGTTCACTTTGTTCAGTGTAAATTTGGTTGATCGTATATTGTACGTCTATCCTCTTCATACAATCTGCTGTCCCAAACGTGTAATTATTGTTGGAGTTTGAGGAAATAAATCTTATGCTGATAGTGCTTTGATCCAAAGTCTCAAGATCTTTCAGTGATATTGTTTTTATAATCTTTATTTCAGTCTACACTTCAAAAGTACAATGAGTCTTTGAGAGAATTTTGAAAGCGAGTTTATCGTTTCATGTTTTGCTTTTATGATCTTTGTTTCAGCTTTCATCCGAAAGTAAAATGAGTCTTCGTGTGTGTTCTGGGATTAAGTTTGTTTAAGCTTTGTGTTAACCAAATCATTCCTCGTTTACTTCTAAATCCTGTTGCTTTGAATTTACTCGAGGAGGTAGAAGCATCATTAATTTAGACCTAGTTGTAGTTGAAGGTACGAAACCAGAGAAAACCTCAGCTGCAACGGAAAGAGTTTTATAACCTTGTGCCCTCAGCTGAGATAAAAAGATAGGAAATCAGTTTAATATTCTTTTTACGCATAATCAGCAAAAGAGGGAGCTTCCCCTCCTAATTTGAAGAGCAGTCTAACTGTGCATAGCTGTCCGTTTCCAATCCACGCACCAGAGGTGCAAATTGAAATGCCAACAATGTCCTAAAATTTCTTTTAGCCAACTGACTTTAGCGTGTGACATGTAAAAACAGGCTGCCAAGCAAGACAGTTGAGGTAGAAGCATAAATTTATTGTTTCAAGTTTTCAACCCTATTTACAACAATCTTCTCATGTTTCCTTGAATTTTTTAATTTTCTTTAATGGAAATAATTTAGTTTCAGATTCTGTTAAGAATATCAAAGCTCTGAAATGAGAAATCTATCGAACATCCAAACCAATAACACAATAGTTCCATGTTGATGCATGGTTGACTACCGAGAAGAACTAAAGTAAACATATCATATGAACAAGGATCACAAGTAGCAAGCATTTATGGTCAAATAGATTTGATTAACTTACCATTGTTCATATTAGGATGATCTACCTTGATACCACCAACAGAAGAAAGGACTGCAAACACATAAAACTCCATGAGAACAGCCTCTGCTTTTAATAAAAATAAATAAATAATACATAAATAAGATATGGTAACATATTTATATTACTCGTACTGATGAAAAAGCAAAAAAAAAAAATATAATAATAACATAATGGATTATTCATAGAGCTAGTGTTAATGTTTTGCTTGATATTAACTGCTATATATCCCTGACTGTCTTACACAGAACCTGGCTAGGTGTTCTAATATGATGGATAAGAATGCAAAATCAGGTGTTCCTGGTAAAATTTATTTTATAGAATCCAAGCAGTTACTTTGAAAGACTGCAGTTAATTTGAAAGACTGTATTGGTAAATGACAACTAGGCATGGCAATAAAAGGCAGCAGTTGGCCTTGAGGGATACATGGGAAAGATAAGCTTTTCATGTTTATGGGTTACACTACACCAATGCATTATATGCTGTTTGTGCAT
Organism: Sequoia sempervirens; assembly: GCA_007258455.2. Taxonomy (NCBI): domain Eukaryota; kingdom Viridiplantae; phylum Streptophyta; class Pinopsida; order Cupressales; family Cupressaceae; genus Sequoia; species Sequoia sempervirens. Next base: position 5,035 of record VDFB02141813.1, read on the forward strand.
ATGGATAAGCCCACACATATACATGAACAACCAATCGTGATACAGATCAAAACCATAACGTACAAGGAACCTATCAAACAGAAATTAATTGAATCCATTCTACCAATCTGCCATCATTCAGATAACCCACTATATTTTATCAAGCAGTAAAAGAGAGTTTATCTCAGACAATAAAGTAGCCATGTCAACCAAGTTACATCAGATCAGGAATTGATCAGCTGAAATAATTGATTTTCAGTCATAATTCAGTTTCATGACGTATGACTAAGAGACAATCAAAATAAGACAAACAGTCACATTAATTGTTCATAAGATGGAGACTATCAAGATAATACGAACCATTACGAACCCCTCTGGCATCTCTAACTTAAGACAACAGGAATATGATGTACATTGATCAGCCAAAATATATATATTACAACTTTGATGACCGACCAATATTTTAAGTGAATTTGATGGCTGGTGAATGTATCAACACAAAATTTGTGACTAACAAATGAGTCAAGTAGACTCAACAGCCACTAAATATGGCTGGCAGATATGTCAGCCACCTGCCAGCCACCTAAGTGCCCTAATGCAACAAACACCAACCCAGAATGGAAGCTATAGAGTTGCACATCCTAACTATTGAGATGATTTGGAGCTTCAACTCCTCTACATCACAGTACGAGTCCAATATATGCATAATATGCATACTGGGTTCTTGCAATTGCACCTGTCATCAACCAGAGACCAATCTAGAAATGTTGTATGCATCTATATTGAGTGTAATAGGTGTTATAGAGTAGTCCTGAACTTCTGAGTAAGTTGCAGAATATAGAAGCAAGAAGATGCACCAGAGAGGTGTTGCTATAGTCCCACAGTTGTATGCAAGAAGAAAGCTTTAAATATTTTACAAGTTTTTTTTTTTTTTTTTTTTTATCTTCAATCATTAATATTCTAACATTAATATTAATATATTAATTGTTAATTTCTTAAATATATTAAATAGTGATAGCATTTTTAGTATTAATTCTTTTTCATTTAATATTAATCTTTGTCTTTTTAATTAGTTACATAGAACTTTAACTACATTAAATATATGTTTATTATATTAATATATATTATTGTTTAATATATCTAACCTTTTGTTAATATATTTGAGGTGTTATGCAAAGTTGCATGGACACGGATACGGATATAGATACGGATACGGTATCAAACACGGATACGGCCATTTTTTAAGACCCCCAATATGGATACAGCTGGATACAACATTCATAAAAAACACATACACATATATTTTCTAAGTTATTAGAGAGGATTTTCATTACTTTAAAAGAAAATAAGTAAATATAAATTAAATAATATTAAAATTGAAGCATTAATAATTTAGTAAAGAATAAACAATTAGATTTATATTAATAAGTTTTACTTTTTCCAAAATTTCTAATGTTTAAACAACATAGTATAAATATAAAGCCATAAACAATTAACCTTCTTAAATCTATAAAAATTAAAACGCCAAAAAAATAGTAGAGTTGCACAGGAAGAAGATATAGAAAAATGGGTCGCTGAAATAGAAAAAATTTCGATTGTCTTCCTCATTTGATGTAGGTTTTGTTTATACAAAACAAAAAGAAAATTGCACGATTGAAGTTTTTTAAGTTTAGGAAGATTCATGCTAGATATTTTGAAAATCAAATTACAGAGTATCTAGCATGGCTAGAAAATCAAGATTTTTTGGGCACGTGTGGGTACGGTATCCAATGTGTATCCACAGAGTATCGTACCCGTATCCGTATCAGATACGAGGATACGCATGCCCGGGGAGGGGCAGGGGCATATCCAGCTACTCTGGTGTTATGTTTTTATACTTTAAATATATTAATATACTAAATATTTAAATTTAGTTTTTATTATTTTATTTTTTTTAGACTGCAGGAATCGGGTAGCATGACCCCCTATAAACTGCAGTGCGCCTGGTAAACTTTTTAACATGACCTGCAGCGCTGGCGCGACACGCCCTTCGATACCACGGGAGTGGGGGAGCCTAGACCTTGTGACCAACCTCCTGCAACAGGAAAGACTTAGCCAACCGAGCTAGGGCCCCCGCCTCAAATTTAGTTTTTATTATTATGAATAGTATTATTTTTAGTTTTTTTCATTTTTTTATTTTATTAATTTTTGACCAATCTTAAACATTTTATTTTTCTCCTCTTTGTGCTAGTAATTTCTTTTAGTTGATTTGTTTATTATTATTATCTTTTGGTTCTTTTTCTTATGTTTACATTTCTTTTAGTGGTCATTGGTCTTCTCTCTCCTTTGTTTTTTTTTGGTATTTGGTTATGTCCTTAGGTTGCTTTTCTCTTTGTTTGTTACCCCTTTCTTTTGGTTTTTATTTTATTTTTCTTCCTTTTAAAAATTTATTTGTCATCACTTGGGTCTTGTGCCTCCTCCTTATCTCCCTCTAACCATCCTTCTACCTCTTTTTATACCAGTTGGGTCTGCAACAAACCAATTTTTCATATCCTTGAGCTCTCTATCCTGATGATGGATCACAGAGTGTGATCCGAAACGTTGATTCAAAAGCTTACACACAATCGAATCCAGAAATAACTATTGATAGTCCCACAGTGTTAAATGTTATTGGTGGCTCCAAATAGATCACTAACTTGTAATCTTGCTAGTCTCAATTGACCTGAGGAGGCACAGACCCAAGTTGCTGGAATTATTGCTAACTGGATTTCTCCAGAGTATATCTTGTGTCCCTCTTGTTTTGAGATGCTGTCTCTGTATTCTTTAGTTGTTCGATTGTTCATTTCTTCCATGCTAATTTCATTTCCAGCATTAGAACACTATGTTAAGCTGATTTTAAGCATAGGCCATGATTTAGAGCAGCAAATAGAAGTAAATTCAGTCATATAGTATTGAATTGTTGTGATGACGAATCACACAAGTAATGAGATTAATTTTCAAGAGTATAGGCACAAATTTGAGCATGTATACATAAAAAAATTAATAAAGGATGCAGATGGCAGATCATAGCTGTAAGTTGTAAAACACATCAAATTCCAGCCTAATGTATGATTTTTCATCATAAACATTTGCATTGAATCAGCACATAGGAAAAAACTTAATCTGCATTGAAGAAATGTACATTAGAATATCCAAGTCAATTACAGATCAATATCATGTAAATGAAAACCAGATAAGGCTTTAGAATTTAAAGTTATTGCAAATTTCCAGGGCACCATTCTAAAATTTGTTTCCAATTTGCAGCTCAGGCATTCTCTATCCTGAATAACCTTGTAAAGGTAACAATGATAAATTTAAGCATTGCATCACAAAGTAAGATAGTACACCAGACACAGTATTTTACATATGAAGCACAAACTATACATTCTGCACAAAAGTATGAAAAGAATACATGGTATAGGATATAGCTTAAGCCTTAGACAGTCTTGAGTCTTGACTAGACTGGAGGAAAATTGAAGCCCAGTCATCTTCTCAATATAACCCTTTATGTATAACCATGTTGCCTGTGTTCCAAGTAACGCAACTCCATCAAGTGTGTATGTAATAGCTTTTAAATGACATTTCAGGACTCGGAATGCAACTTACCACTATGACAGTCTCAAAAAAATGCAACTAATTACATGATTGATTCATGAATAGTTGTAATTTTATCTTGACATCTTGATTGTTCTATCTGAAAAGGAAACCTTAAATTAAATTTCAAGTTTTCAAGCTAATCACCTCTTCACTATCTAAATAAAGAATGCCTTGTCTCCAAGCCATTGAGATCTTTGTGACCAGATCTGCAGCTTATTTTCATTCCATGCTACAGCTTTTGCCCCGTGGACATTAAAAATACCTGTTTACTATTATTATATCCCCTCTTCATCATTCATATTAAATGTGAAATCCTTGTAGAGCTGATGGTGCCCCTGAAATACATATTTTATCATGCTACTCTAAAGGTCTTACATTGAATTGCACGAGTGCCTGACATTGACATTAAAAGCTTTGCATCTATAGCATTAGCTAGATTTCCCTTTATCAGTAAATTCATAAACCATTACGAAATTTAGATGGAAAACAATAAGAATCTAAATATTCAAAAAGAAAAAGAAAAAGGTACTTAAAAGAAGACTTTGTCTGACAAAAATATATTTTTATCCAATCAAACAGTTTTCACCCAAGCCACTAGAAAGAAAGGATAGCAAATGCAAATTCTTTAGAACCAACAAAGAAAGGATAGCAAATGCAAATTCTTCAGAACCAGCTACCTGATATAGCAGGAGTAAATATCCCATCACCAATAACCATGCAGGTGCCAACAAGAACAAGAATAAGGAGTGCATTTCGGCGGTAGATTTTAGCTTCCAGCCATTTTTTCGTTCGTGCTGCAAACGATTTATCTTTAATTTTTTGTCGGCTGTAGGTTGTAAGATCTTCATCTGTTCGGTGTTGATTTGGAATTGTTTTCACCTTAGCATGCCTGCAGAGTAGTGAATATAGAGCAAATGTTCCACCTACAACACAGTAATATAAGATACTGTTAATTGAATTACACTTATATGAATGCTAAGAAGCCGAGCATGTCTAAGACTTGTAAACAGAAAGGTTGATAGAAAAACAAAATATTAAAGTGTAGCATAAACATAAGCATAGAGATCAGAATAGATCAATTTTTTGATTAAAATACACCAGGATCTCAGGGTTCAAATCTCAAAGATTCACAGATGATAAAACTGAGATATTAAGCAACTTATATGGACAATATTTTAATTTTATGAAATGCAATGCCCAGTCATCTTATCTTACCTTCACCATTGTCATTAGCCCTCATGACCACGAAGACATATTTGATCAAAGGAATTAAGGTTAATGTATATATGATTAATGACAGAGCTCCCATCACATCTTCATCATCACCAATGCCATTTGGAAATGTACTGTTATAAACATATAGTGGGGATGTCCCCAGGTCTCCATAAACAACCCCAAGACTTTGAAATGCAAGACGCAGAATCATTAAATATGATAGCTCCTGCAGCAACAATAGAGCAAATCAAGATGTTAGTGTTTTGATATTTGAAAAAACTAGCAAGAAATGCATCATTCAAATTTTTCTGATAATAAAATTTATCCAAGAACCTTCTATGCAGTTGATATTAATTGAATAATATGTATTTCAACTAAGTCATTTACATTTGCACTTACAAATAAAAATTTGAATTATATTTTGAGGGAAAGTATATTAATCCTTTTAAAACAAATCATTCCAGCTTGGATGAATGGAATTATTCTCCCCCTATTTCCTTATCTTCATAAAGAAATATGTGCTTACAATGATTGAGTGTTTTTCACTTTTACCACCATTCTTTTACATTTTTAAGATGTGAAGTGCAATTTCTATTTCCTCATACCATCATTTTCTTAGTTCTAGTAAAGCTTTAGTGTTTTCCACCAGTCCTGATTTCAGATTATCAGGGCATGGGTCCAAAGACAACAATAATTGGGAAACTGGACAATTTTCTTACCATGATTGGTCCATACGTAAAGAAATCATACAGTTGACTACTGGAAGATCCATTACTATGTTTTGGATTGTATAGAGATGGTCTATAACATTCAAAACAAAAAAGATAGCTCATTTGTGTCATTTTGCAAATTGTGAAGAGCTGAAGGAAGAAGAGCACAGCTGTGAGAAACCAAGTGAAAGAAGGAAAGACAAGTGAGTAAAGGGCAAAAGAAGACCAAGTCTCCATCATTTAAGGTAAGTTCATTAATTTTTGTTTATTTTTGCAAATTCTTTTGCTTTTTTTTTTGTTAAAATTTCAAATACTTAGGAGGGTTTTTTTGTGTGTTTGTGTTCTATGTTTGCACTTGCATCTGTCATTTACATTTCAACCAAAAAACAAAAAACGAGCCCTAGCAGCAGTGAGGGTAGTGAGGGTCAAGAAATTGAAATTGAACAAACATGCCATGGAAGTTTTAGGGACATATAGTTAAAAAAATTCATTTCAATGCCCTTCTAACCTCTTGAAAAAGTATGCAAAAGGCCCATTTAACCCAAAAAAAACCTCTTTTACAATTTGCAACAACCATAGACACTAAGAAAAAAATTCAGGGGGGAGTAAAGTATGGTTGTGTCTATTTGCAAGGAGGACTATAGGGGCAGCTACACAAGAGTTTACTTCCATCTTTTAGGCAAAACATCTCAAGGGGTAAAAATATGCAAAACCATAACATTAGCTGAGAAGACCGAGGTGACTAGGTTGCACATGGAGGGTGAAGCAAAAAAAAAGGGATGCCAATGGAGTCTTTGCAGCCTAGTGGATCATTGTCTAGTGCTACAGCTACTGAATTAGGAGTGTTGTGCATGAGATTCAAAGAGGAAAGAAAAGGCCCACTAGTGTCATTGTAATGTTTAACATGCAATTAAGAGATGTAGCTAATAGTTCTATTGCCAAATTTCTCTATGCTAATGCCATACCATTTCATGTGGCACACTCTCCATTTTTTAAACAAATGTTCAAAGATACACTCGTTGGTCCTTCATATGTTCCCCCTAGAGATCATAAGCTACGTGTTGTGACCTTTTCACACATCACCCCATTCTAAATGGGGACCCCCTAAATTTTGCTCCATTTTGGTCTTTTGGCTTTGGTTTTCTCTCTCTCTCTCTCTCTCTCTCTCTCTCTCTCTCTCTCTCTCTTTCTGTCTCTTTCTGCTGTCTGCTTTTCGGGGATGTGCCTGCCATTGAGCTTGAACGTGAAATTTTGGGTAAGTCTGAGAATTAGGGTTTTGAGTCTTCTGCTCAGTTTGAAGTCAAATGGAGTGAGTAAATTGGAATCTGAGCTTTACGTTGCAGTCAGTATGCTTCCTGTTACATCCCAATATTATAGCTACTATTGTATAGGGCAATTGATTGTAATGTTTGAATCTTGATGATGAATAAAACATGGTTGATCTCGTTATTAAATGAATGAGTCCTGTTTAAATGATGGTTTCATTTGATTGTTACTTCTAAATGATTTAGTCTTGATTAAATGTTGCATACAATTATGGAATAATAGTATTCTAACTTGTGAGATGTTTTTACCTTGTTATGAGCATATGACTGCCGGTGTCATGTCATGATGTGCAGGTACGAAGACTGTTCCTCCAGACAGAGGAGAGACATCATTCGGGGAAGAACTTGGTCGGGTAAACAGTAACGATTACCAAATTGAGCATACACACACATACTATAAATTGAGTAAGCCAAGTCTGTTTGTCGAGATAACAGTAAGTCATCCATAGGCTTGTTTATTGACCATAAGGATTCTAAATTCACTTCTTTATACTTTAGGAGATGTGATTGTTTAAACGTCAGACTTGCTATACCATGACCCAAGTATGAATGATGTGAAAGTTATGAGTTAATGATTGATTGGGAACGCACATACATCTATACATTGTGAACTTGTATTTATATGTACAGACATATCAATACATGTGTATGTCAAGCAGACGGATATGCTCGTACACATGTGTCGACATGTATGTACGCATACATACGTATACACAGGTATATATATATGTACACATTCCGCCTGATGTTTGTGGTGAAATTAATAATGTTTAATCTTAGCCTTTGAATTTAATAATACACCTATATACACATATATATGGGTACGTATGATGAAAGTATGTTGACTGACTCGCAGTATACGTACTTTGAAAAATAAAAATGTATACGGGTATATATGTATATTATTAAATATAATTATATATTTAGTATTATTATCTAGAAGATTTAAATATATATTTATGTATAAATATATATATTAATAAGGTGATTGTTAATATATATATATATCAATACATAAAGAATATATAAATAATAATATATTTGTATATTTTATTAATTAAATGTATTAATATTAAAATTAATATTTATTTATATATAAATACGTTTATATATAAACAAATATTAATGTTTTAAATAATACATTAATAAATAAAATATGCAAATAGAAATTATTAAAACAATTTCAATTTCAAAGAATGAAATTCGCATTTTATATTTTAAAATGGAAGAAGGAAATTCGTAATTTGTAAAATGTGGAAATTTAAATATTAAAAGGTTGCCATGTGAAGTATTTAACATATAAACAAATTACATTTGAAAAGAGGCGAACTACATTTAAGGAAATATTTGGAAAAGTTCGAACTATAGAAAATGAATGAAAATAAAAAAAAAGAAACTCTCCCGTGAAATGGCGGAAGTTCCTGCGCAGCTGGAAAGGGAGGAAGACATTTTCAAAGCTTTAAACCAGGAAAATAACAATGAACCTCTGTGTTGGATCGATTTGGAACTTGACCTAGGACGCAGCAATAATCTCAGGTTAAATTTTTACGCCTGGCAGCAAAACGTGGCTGTAGGTGGCGTTTTTATTGCAAAGTTGAAGTATTCTTCGAATTGCTGGCTCCAAGGAAGTCGAATCATCATGGAAGAACATGACTAAGGGTTTGAATGAATGGCAAGTGACATTTTGACTAAGTAAACATAGTAATCTGTCAATATACATGCCCAGAAATGGGGAAACTGTCTCTAACTCGGCTTATAAATAGTTCACAGTCCTTCATTCGAAAACATTCTTTTGCTTTCTGATTTGTGACGTTTATAGAGAGTCTATTCACTGTAAATTGAGAGCTAGTTTTGTGAGTTGTGTTATTATTATTCTGTGTCAAAGTGTTCAGTGAGAGTTGAGTATTCTCAGCTGTAGTTTACTGTGAAATAATAATAGCATTCTTTATTTGGAGAATTTCTGAGTGAGGATACTGTTGGCTGAGATCAACAATAGAAGATTGCTGGTAGAGGATTACTGGAAAGGAGCTTATACAGGCATGTTTCTGAATTAAAGACTAAAACTTTAAGTTGCTTTTCTTTACTGTTTTGAAATTGCTGATTGTATTGAGCTGAAAATAATGAATTATTCCTAGTAGTCATTTGTTGTTTGATAATCTTTTATTGCATAATGGTTTAAAGGGATTTCATTTTATGCATGGGTAAGGGTTAGGGAACGACAATGTAGCAAAAGGAGATAGCTTGATGTAATTCGTTATATTCAATTTAGTTAAAGAAGATTAAAATGTAATTGGGATTATGAATAAAAGGGAAATCATGTGAAATAAATAGGAGAGGATTTATAATGCATTTTGAATGGTTATTGCATGTTGTGTATGATCTCTATATATGGAGAATACGTAGACGTATTATTTATCTACTAGGATCGAAATGATGGCAGAATCAAGTAAAGTCTTTTAGCTTAAGTTATTAGGATAACTGAGACAAGTTAAATACTCTTAGGATATAGAATTCCTAGTTAGGAGGTTTGATACAAGACACTTGAATACTGTTTTCATTTCTAGTAGGTTCGTATGATTGTAGGATGTCTGGGATGACGGATTCACCCATTGAAGGACAAACCTATGCGTAGAGTAAGGAAGCCTTAAGTCAAATCGGCCCTGAGTAGTGTTTATGATAGATGACCTTCATTCGAAGTACTGAATGAGAATTCTTTTGCCAAAGTAGTGAAAGGTACGACATCCACCTAGATGTGAGATAGTTGAGACTACACTGTCAGTTCATTGTGATCCGAGTACTAGATCGAGATTGTGAAATAGCAAGGTTCTAGTTGAGTAGGACACAACACTATGCTCAGTTGGTAATCGTTAAAGGATACCCTACCAATCTCTTCTTCGAAGGGAGGGTCGTTCATTGCAAAATGATCGTGCGGGGGACCGCATTATAAGTCCGTGGTTGGCGGAAAAGCGCTCGAGTGATGTTTCTCCTCCATAGCGAGCGGCCGATGTACCAAGATTTGAAAGGACAGATTCCTGGACCTTCTTACTTCTATTTGTGCAAAAGCTTACGAGCTATGTATGTAACTGTATTACTTTTTAACTCTGATTTATATTTGCAATGAAAATGAAATTCATGAGGAAACATATTGTAACTTGTACGTGTTTATCAATAAAGAAAGGAAGAAATTTATTGTAATATCTTTGTTATATGTTACTTTTACATGTATTAAGTGAGTATTGGAAAGTTTTTAATTTACGCAGAATTGGATAGTTACACTTCCAGCAGGTTCCCAGCTAAATTTCATCGAATTTCGAAGACTTACTATTTTTAGTAAGTACCAGATTTGGAGCGTTCTCTCAGCACTACTGAAGTTCTCTCAGTCACACTGCATCCAGAACACGTCAGGCTACTTGTTTGCAAAATTTGAGCCAAAACAGACAACTTTCTATTTTTAGCAAGTTCACCTCCAAGAGCTATTTTTAGGGTTTACATGCGAAGTTTTTCAGTGAATGTCTGGAGATTATTTCTGGGTTTTCTGAAACCTACGCAGTGATATAACATGCAAAATGAGATGACTTTCAGTATTCACCTTCAGGGGCTATTTTTAGGGCTTGCATGTTGAAATTTTCTTCGCATGTCTGAACATTCCTTGTGGATTTTTCGAGGGCTTCGCAATGGTATAACATGCAAACCAGGATCAGGACTTTTTCAAGAGCCGTCTTCAAAGGCTATTTTTTAGGGTTTGCATGCAGGGCTTGTTAGTTTTATGATCAGATTTAATGCACAGAAAATTAATTTAAAATCAGACACAATAACACAGTAGATACCCTGGGAAAACCCTCCTCTTGAGGGAGAAAAACCCAGCAACAAATATATCTCTTATATATATGAGCAATGGCAACAAGTCTCTTTACAATGAGGCCACACACAAGGCCAATAATCAGCACCAACAATGATGTAACACAAACTAACAGTCTGCCCTTCAATCTGCACTTGAATAGACTCACAATCTGCCTTAGAATAATTCGCACTAGATAGAATAATCTGCACTTGATATAATTCGCACTTGAGAAGAAGGAGATCGAACTTGCTTAATGCACAAATGGAGTGGAATGATCTTGTATTTATACAACTTGAAGGGGAGAGGTCGCACCTTTTCATGCAAGGTCGGCCATCATAAAAATATAATTTCAATTTAATAAATACAATTTACAAGGAAGGTCAGCCAAGAAGATAATTACAAAGTTGCCATGTGAAGCGCCTCTTCACATTAAATATTCACAAATAAATAAGTATGAAGCCCAAAGCTGCAATAACATCAACACTCCCTCTCAGCTAGGGAGGAATACTTCCTTCTGCACAAGACATATCACCTCATCATGATGTCTACCACAATGGCTACAACCATATGTGGAAACGAAACGATATCACCTCATCGTGATATCAGATATCATCTCATCGTGATATCAACCA
>VDFB02141814.1:0-10673 GCA_007258455.2 Sequoia sempervirens
GGATTTTGGTTTCCTTTTGTGTTTTTGTTGATGTTGGTTGGCATTTTGTGTGTTTTTTATTTTGGGTTCTTGGTCTGGTTTTGGAATTCCTTTGTTATTTTCTTTTCTTTTTATTTTTTCCCATTTCCTTTGTTTTCCTCTTGTCATTTTTCTCGACTCTCTTTTTCCCACCAGATCGTGAGTCTCATTGGCATGTCGATCGATGAAGTTTGTGATGTCATAGTCAGGTGTTAGACCTTGTAATTTTCTTGTGATATTCCCTTGGTCATTTTAGTGGTTTAAGTTTTGATCTTTATTAGGCGTCGAACTTCATAATGTTCATTTGTTGCTTGCTCAAAACATTTGCAAGGGGTAAGGGAAAGCCCTGATCCCTGACCGACGACCTTACCAGTTTACTTAATTGATGTGATAGAAGACTTTCAAACATTAGACTTTGAAGATCCTCCTTGCCTCTCATCGGACCTTAATCCTGGGAATAAACAATATTTACTTTCTTAGCCCGACCCAACGAATAGGCTGGGGCCCTCCCACCCTGCAGGGTAGTTCCAACTAGTTGAGTATTGGTAGGGGAGGTGCAAAGTGTATTGAGGATCCCTGACCTCCAATCCCCAACCTCTGATTCTTGATTTTGTGTGAAATATTACACTTAGTGGAAAATCCTTGGATTCATTTTATTTTTTCATATATCAGACATCGAGGAGTACCCTTTACACACTACCGATGACAACAAGGTACTGGGTAAAGGGGATCCCCGATCCCCAATACTCAGTCAAATACAAATAGTTCTTGAGAGAGCTCTTGCTAACAAGGATAGGATTCATGCATACCTTGATCATAATTAATAGAACAGTTAGCCAAAATATGTCTTCCTTTGCATCACCCTTCATACATCTGGTATTGCCGATACCTCTTACCCATTGCTTATAGAGGTGCAAAGGGTAAGGGTTATCCCCAAATCTCGACATTTGGGATTTTTTGCTTTTAATTTTTATAAAGAATAGATGCATATTTTATGTTTAAAGGTTAAGGTTTAAAATATAAAGTGAGGTTGATTAACAGTCATGATGGAAAGGACTAAATCAAAGAACCAAACTCTGATCCCTAAAGTCTTTTTAGACTTCATGGGTCAGAGATACTACTTAACCAATACGATTGCCTATAAGGTAAAGGGTAACAGGGATCTCCGATCCCCGACACTCGATCAAATGATGAAACATATCCTCAATGAGACTTTATTAATGAACAAAGGGTAAATGATAACTTTGATATCTGATACCCGAGAGGTCTTTTAACTTAGCAACATAAATTCATAAGTATCGGGTATAGGGAAACCTCAATCCTTGATATTTGAAGGATTTTAATAGCAGAAGCATGAAAGCTTAAGGGTATATGCTAATAGTAAAGGGTAAATGAGAGGCCCGAAGGATGGTCCCTGAAGTTGTTGTATAACTTGGGCCTGACAAATTATAAGTTTGAGATAAGAATGGATATGGTCTAACATGATTTGTCTTGCATGATTTCTCTTCTTGGTGTAGGAAAATGACAATGCATGTTATTGGATTTTGTAGGAGATAGGCTTCCGAAGGATTCTAAGGATATGAAGTACTAGTTTAAAGGATACTTCCCAATGCAAATAATGAATCAGATCGTGCCAACCTAGCCTAATCACTTTTCCAGATAATTAAAGATAGAGAGACCGCTACTGATATCTACCCATGTTTTGTGATGAGCAATGTTGTGAAAGCTATGCATGATGAGTTTTCCCAATTCCACCTAAGTTGAAGATGGCCAAGAATGTCTATGACAATTTTTGGTGAAGTTAAAGCACATAGCATGCACCTGAGTTTAGTGGCATTGGGAATTTTGAATAATGTCACTTATTTTTAGTTTACTTTTAGTTGTTATTTTCATGCTTCTCTAATTTAGCAAGAAACTCGACTCCAATTGGGGCAACCAATTGTGCTTTTATCTAATTTTTGATTTACTTTTAGTTAAAAAAAAACTCAAGCGCTAAAGGTACTTCTAGTTAGCTTTTTTATCATATCTATAGTCTTAGGAACTTATTTTTCTATAAATTTTTGATTTTGGATAATTTCTAAGGGTCTCAATTCTTATGTAATTTATACAACTACAAACAATACAATCTTGATGTGGAGTTTACCTGCTAAATTTTATGAGAAAAACTTTGATTTTTTTATTTGAGGGTTACACTTGTATTGCATGCATTAGGATTCAAAACCATGATGATGGTATAATCATTTTATTTCAATAACAATTACTAAATTAATGAGCTCTTAGTTAAATATGTGGAATTAAGTCGGATTTTTTCCCAGATTTGCGCATGACTAATGATGTTCTGGTTGAATGAAATTTGAAAATCTTATGTGTTTGAGTTTCCTTTGAAGGTTGCACTCCATTGATTGTAGATGTGTGAATACTATCTATGTTAATGGTTACCTTGAAGATCTTATTTAAACCTGTAGATGTGATTAATAATTTTTTTTGTTGTTGTCAAATAGATATAGAATTATTTTGATAATTTCTATATGTTTCTTTTGAAATATCTCTTGTTACCCTATTCTCTTTTGTCTTTTATTTTGAAACATGGTTGCTGAAATAGTTTGAAAGAGCATTAAATTTTCTTAAATCTTCTTATATTCTAAATGCAATATGAGTCTAATCATTGAAATTATTATGTTGCAATTGTGTTTAAATTCCCAACTTTTCTGAAAAATCCAAATCCCTCATGTAATCACATTGTTCTCACCTTTGTGTCTTCCACATTGTCAAGACCTGACTAGAAAGGAACCTTGGAGTAGTTTATATACAAATTTTCAAGAGGGGAAATGATCTTATTTCCTAGTACGTTGTAAGTGACTAACATCCGCCTCAACAAAATTGGCGCTAGAAGGAGGTTCTTGAACCAAAAAAGTTGGAAAACATTGGGTCATTCTCTGCAGAAAGATACCATAGAGTCCTCAAGTCTTCTCCTGACAAAGGAGATCTTATTGTACTCCAACATAGGAAAACTTGGAGTGATAAAGGTAAATCTAAAGGTGAAGCTTCCAACCCTGTAGCTCCACCACCAGACTTAGGTTTTCCATCATCATCTATAAGTCCAACAACATCCTAGATCATAACTATTCACAACAACACAACAGGAAATTAGCATCGAATTTTGCACCTAATTTTAGTGTATTTGAGTCCATCAATCAAACTTGTCTCACGGTGCAAAATTCAGAGAAATAAGGTTTCTTTTTTTCATTGTTGGTTTTTATGCCGGATTTAGCACCAGATGTAACGCAAGATATTGCGTCAGAAATGCGGTGCCAACAATAGCGTCTCCTTTAGCATCGAGAATAGCGTTGGGAAATAACGTAAAAAATAACATCTAAATTAGCGCCTAATTTGACTTCCAATTTTGCTTCCATATCTGCTCCCATTTTTGCTTCTAGTGTTGCTCCCAGTTTTGCTTCTGGTTTTGCTTCCAGTTTTGCTTCCAGTTTTGTTCCAATTTTGCTTCCAATTTTTCTTCCAAGTTTGCTTCCAGTTTTGCTTTTGGTTTTTCTTCCAGGTTTGCTTCCAGGTTCCATTCCTTTTCTTCCATTCCATTCCATTCCTTTTCTTCATTCCATCCATTCCTTCCACCCTCCATATTCCACTAATTCCATTCCTCCATTTTCCTCCATTCCATTCCATTCCTTCCATTTCCTTCCATTCATTCCTTCATTTTACTTCAATTTTCTTCAGGTTTACTTCAGTTTTCTTTTAGTTTTTCAGCCCAGTTTTCCATTCCATTCCAGTTCCATTTCTTCCATTCCATTCCTTCCATTCCATTCCTTCATTCCATTTTCTTCCATTTCCATTCCATTCCATTCCATTTCCAATTTCTTCCATTCCTTCATTTCCATTCCATTTCGTTCCATCTCCCATTCCATTCCTTCCGGTTTTGCTTCTAGTTTTGCTTCCAAGATTGCTTTTGGTTTGCTTCTAGTTTGGCTTCCATTGTTTCTTCCTTTATTGCTTCTAAAAATACATCATGTTTTGCTTCCTTTTTTTCTTCTAAAAATGCGTCTTGTTTTGCTTCCTTTTTGCATCTAAAAATGCTTCTTGTTTTGCTTCCGGTTTTGCTTCTGGTTTTGTTACCAATTTTTCTTCCAAGATTGCTTCTGGTTTGTTTCTAGTTTGGCTTCCATTGTTGCTTCTAAAAATGCTTCTTATTTTGCTTCCATTTAATAATTTAATATGTTTTATTTCAATTTAATTAGTTAAATATATGATGCCTCTTAAATAACTCATATGATTATAGAGTAAGTAATTTAACTATTTAACTCATATGATTAAATAACAAGATAATTATTATAACGTGATCACCATCTATAATTAAAACAAGTGAGTCAAATATCTATAATTTAATTGAATTTGACAACATACATCCTAAGCAGTAAATTAAAATCATCATACGTGATAAATATCCATAAAAAAATAATCGACCACTTTTAATATATATAAATTGACAAGTCAATATTGATAAGATCATCATCATATATAACTAAAACAAGTGAAAGTCAAATATGCCAGTAGATCAATAACATGTCAAAATGATACATGTCCAATAGTTGACATAAGTCAAAATGATACATGTACAAATGATATAAGTAAAAATGATAAATTATTTAACTCAAATTGATACAAGTCAAGTTGATACATGTCCAAATGATATAAGTGACAATGATAAATTTCAATATGATACAACTCAATAATATGGTACTGTAGGTCGTGAAAATGATACATATGATAGTAACCATGAAAAGAGGCATCGTAACGATATATCAACAATGATCCATGATGCAGTCTATATGATCATGAATGTCACTGGGTACTACCAACAACTACCTCATCATCATCACCACCATTGTGATCATGATGATGATGATGATGATCGTCGTCGTCATCGTCATCATCATTGTCATTGGCCTCGGTGTCTTCCGTATCTGCATCATCATCATCCTCTGCCATGTGATCTGTACTGACAAAACTAATATTTTCTAGATCTATATCATGATGAGGATCATCTTGATCTTCTGGAAGACCCGTGTTATCCAAAAAGTACATTTAAAATTAAAAGTTATTATTTATTTCATGCAATAATTTATTTTTCTATTATATATCTAATATTAAAACATATGAGATGAAACCATAATCATATTACATCATATCAAAGTGCACATACCATAATAAAATTTCAAAAAAGTTATAGCTAATATGTGATTCCAATGATGTAAAACATGCAACAATTATAATAAACATTAGTAAATATCATAAAAAAATTTGTTATACAATTTAACTATCAACTATAAATTCTATTACGTAACCTTAAGTGCCAACCCTCTGCAAAAGAATGAGGAGACTGCAAGAAGATTGGCTGTAGGGGGAATTAGTACATGAGATGGACATGGCTCTTCCAATCCATCCACTGAGATGGTTTCATACAAAAATGTGGATGATATCCCCGTTTCTAGAGAGCTCATGATTCAGGTTGATACAAAAAATGATGCTATTTTGGTACGCATATATGTCATCATGGTTCCATTTCATGTAGCCACCATCAAGAGTGTTACAAGACAACAAGATGGAGGGAATTCTTATATAAGGATAATTTTCAATGTTCTAGGTACCGAATTTAATGCCAACTACATGCCAACATTGAAATTCCCTAGCAGTATTTATGTTAAGGAAATTTCCTTTAGATCCAAGGATTCAAAGCACATCAACGATGTGGTACAAATGATTAAATCCCTCAAATGATCTATAGCAATGAAAGAGTCTGAAAAGGAAGAGAGATATACACTGGTAACTTAGGAGAAACTTCAGTTTTCAAAAACAAAGGAAATTAGGCTGGTAGACTTGTGGATTAGGCCAAAATTTGGTGGAAGAGAAAGAAAGATGATTGGAACTCTGGAGGTCCACCATAATGGATTTCGGTATTCAACCATGAGAGTAGAAGAGAGAACTGATATCATGTATCAAAACATGAAGCATGCATTCTTTCAACCAACAGAGAAGGAGATGATTACTTTGCTTCATTTTCATTTGCATAACCATATCATGGCATGGGAACCAAGAAGACCAAGGATGTCCAGTTTTATGTGGAGGTAATGGATGTGGTCCAAAATTTAGGAGGGGCAAGAAGGTCAATGTATGATCCTGATGAAATTGAGGAAGCACAACAAAAGAGGGATAGGAAAAATAATATCAATGCAGAGTTTCAAGGATTTGTCAAGTGAGTAAGAGAGCTATGGGAGTAGCCTTGTCTAAAATATTTTCAACTAGAGTTTAATGTACAATTTAGAGAGCTCAGTTTTCATGGAGTTCCTTTCAAAGCCTCTGCTTTTATTGTTCATACGATAAAATGTTTGGTAGAGTTGGTGGAATTACCTTACTTAGTAATCACTATTAGTGAGATTGAGATTATTAATCAATTAGGTGTGCTAATTGCCTGTAACAATGAAAGAGTTTGAAAAGGAAAAGAGAGCAACACTGGTGACTCAAGAGAAACTTCAGCTTTCAAAAACAAAGGAAATTAGGTTGGAAGACTTGTGGATCAGGCCAACATTTGGTAGAAGAGGAAGAAAGATGACTGGAACTCTAGAGGCCCACCATAATGGATTTCAGTATTCAACCATGAGAGAAAAAGAGAGAGCTGATATCATGTATCAAAACATTAAGCATGCATTCTTCTAGCCAATGGAGAAGGAGATGATTACTTTGCTTCATTTTCATTTGCATAACCATATCATGGTGTGGGAACCAAGAAGACCAAGGATGTCTAGTTTTATGTGGAGGTAATGGATGTGCTCCAAACTTTAGGAGGGGCAAGAAGGTCAATTTATGATCCTAATGAAATTGAGGAAGAACAACAAGAGAGGGACGAGAAAAATAAAATCAATGAAGAGTTTCAAGGATTTGTCAAGTGAGTAAGAGAGCTATGGGAGTAGCCTCATCCAAAATATTTTGAACTAGAGTTTGATGTACCCATTTAGAGATCTTGGTTTTCATGGAGTTCCTTTCAAAGCCTCTGCTTTTATTGTTCCTATGGTAAACTGTTTGGTAGAGTTGGTGGAATTACCTTACTTATTAATCACTATTAGTGAGATTGAGATTCTTAATCAATTAGGCGCTAATTTCCTTTAGCATTGAAAGAGTCTGAAAAAGAAGAGAGAGCTACACTAGTGACTTAGGAGAAACTTCAAATTTTAAAAACAAAGGCAATTAGGTTGGAAGACTTGTGGATTAGGCCAAAATTTGGTGGAAGAGGAATAAAGATGATTGGAACTCTGGAGGCCCACCATAATGGATTTCGGTATTCAACCATGAGAGTAGAAGAGAGAGCTGATATCATGTATCAAAAAATTAAGCATGCATTCTTCCAACCAATGGAGAAGGATATGATTACTTTGCTTCATTTTCATTTGCATAACCATATCATGGCATGGGAACCAAGAAGACCAAGGATGTCCAGTTTTATGTGGAGGAAATGGATGTGGTCCAAACTTTAGGAGGGGAAAGAAGGTCAATGCATGATCTTAATGAAATTGAGGAAGAATAGTAAGAGAGGGACAAGAGAAATAATATCAATGCAAAGTTTCAAGGATTTTTCAAGCCAGTAAGAGAGTTATGGGAGCAGCCTCATCTAAAATATTTTGAACTAGAGTTTGATGTACCATTTAGAGAGCTTGGTTTTCATGGAGTTCCTTTCAAAGCATCCACTTTTATTGTTCCTATAGTAAACTGTTTGGTAGAGTTGGTGGAATTACCTTTCTTAGTAATCACTATTAGTGAGATTGAGATTGTTAGCCTTGAGAGAGTAGGACTTGGGCAAAAGGAATTTGATATGGCTATTGTTTTCAAAGACTTCAAGCGGGATGTACTATGCATTGATGCCATTCCTCAATCTTTGCTTGATGGCATCAAGGAATGGCTGAACTCCATGGATATAAAGTATTATGAAAGTAGAATGAACTTGAATTGGTGGCCAATTTTGAAGACTATTACTCATGATCCAGATAAATTTATTAAAGATGGTGGTTCAAATTTTTTGAATATGGAAGCTAGTGATTTCAATTTTGATAATTTAGAAGAGTCAAATCAAGGATATGAACCCTCTGATGTAGAAGAGGAATTAGAATTAGATGAGGAAGGCTCAAAAGATGAATCTCTTGTGGAGTTAGATGAGGAAGAAGAAGAAGAAGAAGATTTTGAAGGGGAGGAAGGTAAAACATGGGATGAATTAGAAGCCAAAGCTAGAAATGCAAATAAGGAAAAATGAGATGAGTCTGACAGTGAAGAGGAAAGGTGGCGACGAAAGGTAAAAGCTATAGGGAAGTCTCAGGCACCTGATATTAGAGATTCAAGAGGAATGCCTGCCAAGAGGCATAAAGTCAGATGAATTGAGTTCATCTACATCCTTCTACTATTTATTCATGCACATAAATGGTTCAACTATTTATGCAAATGATGCATATATGTTAACTTGATTAGTGTTGTTACTCCGGTAGTTTGACTTCTATGGCAACCAACCATTAGGCCATTCTGTGCAGGAGCACATTTTTGTTTTTAGTTAGCTTTTTTGGATAGCTCTACTTGGTGTTAAGGATATTCCATTTATCCTTTGAATGCTAAGAAGTCTAGTATTACATGCTTCTCTATGTTGACTAGATCAGGTTGTAGGTTTTTTACTACTGATTTCTTTATTTATGGAGTTTTTTTAACTTGGAAGATAGGAATTTATTGCCTTTTTAAAAATTAGATGGAAAAATTAAGTGGCTGGTTAGCTACGCCAAGTGATGTAGACTACAAGGATGTGTTAGATCTATAGGATGCCTACCAAGATGCATCAAAACATTCTTACTAGTTAAAATAATGGCAGCATCGTGAGGAAGGATGGAAAAGATGCATGTGGATCACTTAGTAGAATGACAACATGAATTCAAGGAAGCACTCCTTGAGATACCATGTTTGAGAGAAAAGAAGATAAATCAAATCAACATGGGACTAAGTTACTCAAATGATACAACTCATAACTTAAATGAGGAAACTTAAGAGATATTAAAAGACAATGGTCATTAATTAAAAGATGCGATGAAAATAAGGCATGAATGTCACCCACTACCCTTTAAGGAAAACAATATTTTTTTCCTCAACATGAAATAATGGGACAATTGAGTGGGATCCCTAGGTTACAGGGGAAGCACAGGAGCTATCCCTACATCAATAAAAAAACTCAGCACAAAATACAAATTGACATATTAACACAGCAATATCCAGCTTCTAAGTTGAAAGTCAACTATTGATACCTCGTTCTCCATCCAGATTAAAAAATCGGCCCACTTTTTTCTTTGTAACTTTTCCTTTTCAAATTGCTTTGGATGCTGGCCATATTTCTCCTCCTGTCAAAACATGGCACATGGACTAGTTAAATTAATTAATATGCAATCATTTACTTTTTCCTAGGAAATTAAAAAAAATATCATTTAACATATTAAATATACTTACAAATTTATAGATCAAGGCCTGTAAACCTTTCTGGCCACTATGATGCGTGACACGAAGTTTTTGAAGCCTAGCCTTGGAGGCCTTGTCCTAAAACATATACTAATTTAATTTAACTATGCACAAATAAAATTTAAAAATTGTTTAATAAATTTGATATAATCTTATGAGAAAATTCAAACACCTGCATACTCTCCTCACTGGACTTCCTTCGTGCATTGGACTTCTCATATGATTTTACAAGCTCTTTCCATACTTTGACACTTACATCAATTGGCATTTTTTTGAGCCTTAGCTCAAGAGGGAATTTTTTTATCTTCTTTGTTTGGTTGCATCGAAATCTCTTGCAATTTTGAGACATTCGTAGCTTTATCTTCTTCACAAACCAACTTGTGCCAAATTCAGTCTCCATGTCATTGATAATTGCTTTTTGCACCAATATGGGTATCTTTGAGAATGAAAAATGTAGATGGTCTTTGAACCATTGAAGGCATGATTCCTTCAACCTACTCACAAACCCTTTTCCAACATCTATCATTTGGACTTCCCCTGAAACCACATCACATTCTATCTTGGTATTGTAGCTACCAATGCAAGATTGAAAAGATGGCAT
Organism: Sequoia sempervirens; assembly: GCA_007258455.2. Classification (NCBI taxonomy): domain Eukaryota; kingdom Viridiplantae; phylum Streptophyta; class Pinopsida; order Cupressales; family Cupressaceae; genus Sequoia; species Sequoia sempervirens. Next base: position 10,166 of record VDFB02141814.1, read on the forward strand.
GGTGGAAGAAGTTTGTGTCCCAAGAGTGGGTGGGATAGTGGAAGCCTCTACTCCATGTTCTACACTCCTAGAGTTTACTGTTACTTATTTCCTCCCAGATCTTTTGCTTGATCCAGGATTTCTTGGGGAATCAATTGATTCCCTTTGACACAGTTGATTTGGTTGCAACGTTTGAGGGGCTTCACTAGATCGGTTTTCTATGTATCTGGCAAGCATTGTCCAACACACATAATCCAAATTGCTCACTACCTCTTCCCCCAATATGGAAGCAAATGGCTCTTTATCTTTGTCAGTCACATGTCCCTATATATATAATATTTCTTCTTTTAAATTTAAAAATAAAAAACTAAAAACTAAAAATGAAAGAAACAATGGAAACATTTACAAATCTATAAATTGACAATGAATTACCTCATTGTGGCTAGAGTCTACTCCCTTTGTTCTCTTCCCTCTATTGCTTGACATTTTGAGGCGACCAAGGGAAAATTATTTTTGTCCAGTCTGTGGA
>VDFB02141815.1:0-16707 GCA_007258455.2 Sequoia sempervirens
GGGGTGTAGGTCTAAATATATGTACTCTCAAGATAATAAAGAATCTGGGATTCTATAAGGACGTTATTGAAAAAGGTAAAGGTATTACAATCAGAGAATATGATGATTAGGAAAGATTGTCTCAAGGCACTATTCAAGTCCCTATTCAAGTAGGGCTAGCCATCAAGGAAACTACATGCCAAGTCCTTGATCTTGAAATACCTTATAATATCCGCCTGGGGTGCCCATGGATCCATGGAATGAAAGCTGTCGCATCTACCTTCCATGAATATGTCAAGTTTCCCTATCAAAATCAAGAGGTCACAATCCACAGTGATCCTGAGCCATTTTATTATTGCAAGAACCTAGAAGCCAAGTACTACAAGATCCCTTAAGTTCCAAAGAATGATGAAGGCCCTACAACTCCATATGTAGACCCATCCACGTTGGCCTCCACTTCTAATACAAAGACACCTACCATTCCAGACATCTCTAATATCAAAGTCATTATCCAAGACAATGGGTGTGGGGATTATAAAATGAAGAAGAGTGCCTTTGTAGTAGGAGAATTACCTCAATCTCCTAGGTCTCACTGACAACCCCAATGATTGAAACATCGGCCCAAAACCTTTAAATAAAACCCCTCTAGATTCAGATGCTGGGGAGACCTAAGCTAGGAAGTGGTAGACAAAAAGGAGATATCAAGTTTAATATATCAAGGTGAAAGGCCCGTGCCTGATCTTCCCATGGATGATAACAACAAAGGACTAAAAATGATGGTTAACATAGGCTATTACAAAAAAAAGAAAGTTGGGAAGAATGACAATGGTCTTTTAATACCTATCATTCCTGAGAAGTGTATAAGAAATCTTGGCCTTGGATGTAACCCTTTGAAAATAACCATACTTGGAAAAAGTGCCTCGGTTAGAAAAGTCAAAGCTCCTCTTCAGTTACCAGTGTCCATAGGTCTACCTTTAGATAACTTTACCTTTGACATAACTGATGTGTGTGATGAGGACCCCATAACTGACCTACCCATGCTATTCAAAGATTCCTCCCTTCTCATGATTAGTACCCTATCTTTCAAGCTGAACAATCAAACCCATGAGAAAAACTTAGTCTATCCCCAACTCATCAACTATGACCAACAAGGACCACTAAGTCTAGACACATTTGAAAATGATGAGGCTCTCTCAGAATTCATGGGTTTGCAGGATACTATACCATGTGGAGATCATAAATCTAGGTTTGACATTGAGCTAGACTCACATACCTATTATGGGGAAATGATTGAATCCCTTAGTCACAAAAGTGAAAATTTAAGAATAATATCTAGGTCCTTGAGTGAAAACCACACTATGGCACTCTTAGACCCAAAAATAGTAAAAACAAAGGATTCATCCAATGGTGAAAACCTCTCTAGGGTGCCAGAGGATGAGGGATTCAATCTTACCCTTAGTGCTATTCATCAGGAGAAGTCAACAGTCTTACCAGAAAAGTGTAATCTGATCAACCTGGGAAGAGAAGGTATGCCACATATCACCTTCTATGAATAATCACTTTTGATAGAAGATAATGAACTCCTAGCTGATTTTCTAAAAGAAAGAAAGGTAAAATTTGTATGGACCTATGTCGACATGCCTGGTCTTGATCCAAAAGTTGTGGTTCACCATCTAGCTTTCTATCTAGAAGCAAAACTAGTAAGACAAAAATTGAGAAAGATGCATCCACAAATAACATTATTGGTCAAGATGGAATTACAAAAGCTCCTTGATGCTAGTTTCATATGGCCAATTGATTATCCAAAGTAGGTTTCAAATATTGTACCTATTTCAAAGCCCATTGGAGGCATCCACATTTGCAATGAATTCAGAGATTTGAACAAAGACTGTCCCAAGGATGATTTCCCTCTCCCAAACATAGACATGATTGTGGATATGATGGCAGGGCATGAAATGCTATCACTAATGGATGAATTCTTAGGGTACAATCAGATCATGATAGCTAAGGATGGCCAACACAAGATAGCTTGCACTTGTCTATGGGGGACATACTGTTGGAACATGATTCCATTTGAGTTGAAGAACGCAGGAGCTACCTATCAAAGAGTTATTACACTAATCTTCCATGAAATGATTCAAAAACTATGGAAGTCTATGTGGATGACATATTGGCCAAATCAAAGAAACATCAGGATGACATAGCAGCACTAAGTTCCATCTTTGACAAGCTAGAAGAATACAAGGTTAGGATCAATCCAAAAAAGTGTTTCTTCGGGGTACAATCAAGAAAGTTACTAGGGTACATTATATCTATGAGAGGAATCAAGATAGACCCCTCCAAAGTCAAAGAAATTCTCGAGATGGAGGCACCAAGAACCTTAAAGTAGTTGAAGGGTTTGTAGGGAATACTCCAATCTATCCATTGGTTTATAACACAGTTAGCAGATAAGGCTATCCCATACTCTCACCTACTCCACAAGGGGGTAGCATACAAATGGGATGAGAAATGTGATAAGGGGTTCAACAAAATCAAAGAGTACTTACTAACACTTCCAGTCCTTGTGCCACCAATTCTAGGCAAGCCCTTGATCCTGTATATATTGGCAACAACAATAGCCCTTGGTGCTCTCTTAGCTCAACATGATGAAAATGGGAAAGAGAGAGCTATTTACTACATTAGTAGAAGCATGGTGGGACACAAGATGAACTACACATCCATTGAGAAGGCTTTCTTAGCATTCATGTTCCCTGAAAAAAAAATCAGACATTATATGTTGGCACATCAGATAAAACTCATCACCAAGATAGATCCTCTCAAGTATCTTCTTTCTAAAGCAATGCTCATAGGATGAACAACTAAATGGGTTATGATCTCGATAGAACACGACATTGAGTATGTAGAGAGAAATTCCATTAAAGGACAAGTAATTGTAGACCAACTAGCAGAGGCACCGATATATTTAGAGAACCCACTTGTATATGAATTCCCCGATGAGTCCATCTTTAACATAAGCATAGAAGATCAGTAGAAAGTATATTTTGATGGATCCTACACACAACATGGGTCAAGATCTGGAGTCTTCATAGCACCATAAGGAGATTGCATACCCAAGTCATATAAGTTGTCTTTTCCTTGCACAAACAACATTGCAGAGTATGAGGCTCTTGTCATAGGGCTTAGAATAATAGTACAATGACAGATGATGACACTCAAGGTCTATGGAGACTCACAACTTATCATTAACCAGGTCAATGATGAATATTAAATGAAGGATGATAAATTGACTCCATATAAGAAAATGGTGGAAAGCCTCAAAGAATTCTTCATTGACATCACGTTTGAGCTGTTGGCTTTCAGTTATTTATATGCCAGTTTTTCCTTGATGTCAAAAGTGGTTGGTTTGCTGATATGAGAATCTATGTGATGATATGCTTGATGGATGTTGATGCATGATGGATGTTGACAAAATGTATTCTCAGATTGGGTGTTCCATACAAATGTTGCTGACAGTTGAAAAGATGCATTTGAGGAAATGCATTTGTTTCAGGTATATGGCATGGTTATTCAGTTATATCTAATGACTCCAGCTCACTTGTTTATGCATCATCAGTTTGGGTAATTGTCTTGGTGACATTTTGATAACACTATGGCAAAATTTTGATATAACTTTTGTTTGGATACATACTTGTACGTTGATAAATATGACACTCTGTTTGGATACATTCTTGTATATGAACTTTCATATGTGGTTCTCACAATGCTTCCACCATTATGTATCATGATTCATTTGACTATGGACTCTTGATACTCTTAATATATGCATGTTGGTACTGACAATGATTATCTTTTAGGAGGCTACAAGGTAGGATTTTACATGATAACATTGGTTTTGATTAGGTATTTTTGACTCCATGGATAGTAACATACATATTTTGGCATATACTTTGGCAAGGCATAATTTGTGGGTTCAAGTTTTATTATGCATATTTCTATTCCATATCTCATGGCTTTGACTTGGAATTGTTAGTAATCGGATTCTATGGTTCATATTGTGTATTACACATAGTGTATTTTTGGCTTACACTCCGGCTTATCTTATTACATATAGTTCATTTAAACTTCTATTTGTAGTGGATTTGATATGATAGTCGACATTGGTTATTATATTGGCACTACGTTTATTTGTGTCAGCTTACCATAAAGTATTGAATACTTTATCATGGATAGTCAAAGGCAGAGAATAACATTGTAGTGTTCATGACACACATGGACAATAATAAACATGTGGATAGTGTGACTTGGAAATTGAGTTGGTAATTATGTTGTCGGTGGTTTTAGACATGCACACGAATTTCAAATGATATATCATATCATTTTATTTGGATTTGAAATCATTATGCACTTGAGTTTGGTATTCGTTTGAATGAAGGAATAGGGAAAAATGAGTTTTAAATTATCATTTTGTGAAGGTGAAACCCTAGCCGCCATTGGAATACTTGCAAACCTATTTCTTTGATTAGCCAACATGGAAAATGGTTAGTTTGAGCTTGAGAATAGTGTGGAGAGCTGGATTTACAACATAGTTAACTAGAGGGAGTGAGAAAGAATGGTGTCACCAAGTAGTTATGGAAGCTCAGTCAATTAAGTATGCAGTCGGGTAGTTATGGCTAAAATATTTCTTTGGTTAGTTTTTGGTTTCTATCCTTCGTGAACTAGGTAACACAATGTTGGGTTGTTGGGAACACCTTGACAGGTTATCATGTTACTCATTCAGTTTCTTCCTTCATTTATTTCCAAATTTTGTTAATACGGGTTTTGAATCTATTAGTTAAAGAGAAGATTAATGATGTTGATTTTGTTGATAATTTTTTATTAAAGGAATCTATTTGATGAGGTTGGTTAACAATTCTATAGGTTTCCTGATGATTCTTCTCTCAAGCTATAACTGAATACTTATCTGGTGTTATCTGAAAATTGGTAAAAGGGTTTATTATTCAAAAAACCCTAACTCAAGATGTTTCTTTTTACAATTACAAAAATTGTATGTAGAGATTATGTAAAGTGGGGTCTTTGGTATTTTTTTTTGGAGTATGTATCGGTGAAAAGAACAGATTTTATGAGTACTCTTTAAGTAAAACAGTAAGTTCTATATTGAAAATCTATTTTTATTTGAGAAGATGTTGATATACAACATTCTTGAATGGGCTTATTGAAAATCTTTCATAGTCTTCTATTGTAATTCTAGAGTTACAAAATCTGCACTTCTAGGGTTTTGATAGGATGCTATAACTATGATGTGTTAAAAGGGGTTGGTGCTCCTTGGAATGGGTGTTCCTAAATTTGTAAAGGAGTTGGTGCTCCTATAATCTTGTAAAAGGAGTTGGTGCTCGTAAATGTGAAAGAGTTGGTGCTCTAAGTGAATAAAGGAAAGATTTTTTGAGTGGTTTTTTATACCCCAAGAAGGTTTTTCCACTTCACACAAGATTATGTGTTATGTGATGAAATTTATGCATTCTATTTTCAGTCCATGTGCTTAAATGTTTATGTTTCTCATTTTAGTCACATGTCAATGAAAATTCTCTAATACTTGAATAAATGTCTAAATCTATCATAAAAGTGTTCAAACTTATGCATAATGTTGTGTGAAAATAAAACATTGAAAAAGAATTGTTCAAGTAGTATTATATGAACAATTACAATTATGCTTTGACATGGTTAAGTAAAGTCTTTGTGATCAGTCATTTTGTTGTTAAATCTCATTGACCAGTCCATGTTCATTTTGCAATTAGAAGGTTACATAAATTTTTTTCAAAGGTCTTAGTTCAAGTTGTAAGTCAAGTGAAAAATTATATAATACTTTGATTCACCCCCCTTTCAAAGTATTTCATCTTCCAACATGAGCAAATACCAAGAGAAAATAATAGAGTAGTAGATGCTATGACAAAAATTGGATCACTACTGGATATCCCACACAACGTACCTAAGCAAGAATTCCTTGTAGAGAAGCTTCGCGTACTAGCATTCGAGGTACCAGAGTTTGAATTCGTGTGTGAAATTGTTGGTCCCGGTGATCCCTGGTATCATGATATATACACCTACTTGATAATAAGATTCCTCCCCACTGATATCACCCCAAAACTTAAAAGAACATTTGTCAAGAAGTCATCCCTCTTTGTTATCTTAGGAGCCACCCTATATCGTAGGAGTATTGAAGGAACCCTTTTACGATGCTTAAATGCTGAGGAAGCTTTGACTATTTTAACTGAGGTAAACAATGGCATTTGTGGGTCACATTCGAGTGGTATGACCTTGGACAAGAAACTATTGAGGACTGGGTAATATTAGCCTATAATGGAGAATGAGGCTCATGACTATGTCTGAAGGTGTTTGCTGTGTCAATAGCAATGGGATCTCATCCATGCACCAGCTTAAGAGCTCCACCCAATCATTACACCTTGGCCCTTTTCACAATGGGGGCTTGATCTCATTGGTAAAATCAATCCCACCTCATCTAGTGGACATAAGTTCATCATCACCACCACGAAGTACTTTTCGAAGTGGGTAGAGGCCATTCCAATGACCTATATCACAGGAAAGCATATTTCCAAGTTCATCTTGAACTACCAAATTTTCCTCTATGGTGTCCCTCAAGCCATTATCTCAAATAATGAGACACCTTTCAAAAACTAGAATGTTCGAGACCTATGCCAAAATTTGAATATCCAATTCATCGCTTTTCCACTCCATACTACCCCCAGGGTAATGGCCAAGCTGAGGCTACAAATAAAACAATTTCAAAAATCCTAAAGAAAACAGTCAATGACGCTGGTCATGACTAGCACCTATAGTTGAATCCTACCGTATGGGCCTACCAAACAAGTATCTATATTCCTATAGTTGCAACCCCATTCTACCTAGTCTACAGATCAAAAGCCATCCTCCCATTAAGATTGAGGTCCCATCCTTAAGAATATAATTGCAGAATCTCATCATTGATGAAGAATATCGGTGTCACGGTTGAATGAGTTGGAACTACTGGATGAGTGACACATGGAAATTCTGAATCATTTGCAAGTCTACCAATAATGTCTCAAGAGGAGCTACAACAAAAAGATCAGGAGTCAGACTTGTTGTGCTTGTAGAACACATGCCCTATTCAGAACGGGGACCTTCTCTCTTTCTACTTCACTGGGTCACTTCAGACTGTTGTCGGCCTAATGGACTCCCCTTCTCCCTCCACCCTTTTCGAACTGACTACTTGTTCACCAACCCTGACCACCACCGTAACCACATTTTTGAGGGGCATTAAATGCTCAAAATTTTATAAATAGCCCATCCTGGGCTATTATTTTCATCTGTTAGTAGTTCAAAATTGAGTCAGAGAGCTTGCCACCATCACACTCGTTGAGTGCTTTCACCGATTCTAGGTCTTCATTTGTAGTCTCCTCAGCAATCGCATCATGGTTTCTAGGTTGGTCCTCCATCACCACCCACGTTTTAAGTTTTCTTTCATTTCCTTAAAATTCGTTAAAACATGAAGAGAGGGAACTTGAAATCTAGATAGGATACCCCCAGGCGAGCAAAACCCACTTTTTGGAATCTCTAGGTCCTTTGAAAATTTGACCATAATGGGCTACAAAACTTGGACTTCCCATGGCCATTATTCAGCTAGGGTTGTCATACCCTATGGTCCCGCAACATGATGACCATTGCTATTCCCATGCCCAATTCTAAAATGACTAATGCTTTCATCGGGTCTGCTTTAGCGGGAAGGCGCTTTTAGGTGACCGTCTATCATAGACTTCATAAAAAATTACAAGCCCAAAGAATGATTCATCACACTATGTGGATCGAAAAGATAACTTGCTTCGCGCTTCCACTAGGTGGGCCCTACTCTGCTTGTTTTGATCATGACTTAACTGTGATAAGGTGCCTAAGTCTAGGCTATATGCAGAATTTTCTCTACGGATGTCTATCTGCGGGTTGCCATCTAGGGTTTGCTATTCCAAGCAGCCTTCACAACCCATTTTCCTGCATAGTGGACCTCTTTCCATGGGTCACCGTGGCTTGATCGCTACTCCAAACTACCTTGGGTGACTATCTCTCCGCTCTATGGAGCAAGAACCTGATGCCTCCATTTGAACTTAAAAGACAAAAAGGATTGACCATTTGGCACCATGCGGGCCATCCCTTGCAGATGGCCATTTGCGGACTTCCGTCCCAACCTCGTTACTTCAGAGCAGACATTTTCCTCTGTTGGTCCACTACATGGGGCTTGTCCCTATCGTTTCATCCTGAATACTTAATGAAAAATGAGAGATGCTAAAGTCTTCTATGGACTTGTCAATGTAGGTTTCCTCTACTGGACCTTTTTCTGGCCTCCGCCATTCTAAATGACTGTGACCCAATATCTCCCCACACCATCCAACCCATAGTAGCTTGAGCTCCAAATGAACTGTGATTCTGTCTACCAAAGTTGTGGGTCCTTCATGGCGAAACGTCACCTGCGGGGCACTGTCTTCCCAATGTCGTCTCAACGTTCAGGCCTCAAACAACCAAGCTACCTCCTACTTCCACTTGCCTTGGGCCTACATGACTAAAATATGAACTTAACACCTCCAAATATTCAAAGTGATTTCAACCCACGTGCTAGAATAAATTTACCTCCACAGTGGATCACATTTCATGACCAAATCTCGATGCAGGTTGGGACATGCAGGATGCCATGCCCTGTTTGTCGTCCCCTCGGTAGCTGCCTTCAGAATGACCACCTACCCAGGGAAGTCTACATCCCTGGGCCCACATTGTTATAACTCCCTCTAGTGAAAGGCTAATGTTAATCTAAAAGAGATGTTAGGATATTTAAGTGATGAATTATCTGATTTAACATCGTTTTGTTGGATTTTGGCTAACTTTCCTTATGTTTCATGCTTGAATGTGTTTACTGCTCTCTCACCCATAGGATATATGGAACTAGGTGTAGGAACTTCAAAGGTGGCTATGGAGAAAGAAAAGGGAAGGAAGCCAGCTAAAGCAGCTAGGGGTAAAGAGGATAAAGACCAAATGAAATACAAATTCCAAGGGGAACCCCTCAACTCTAAGGTCACCACGAATTGGAAGGAAATCCTAGATACCAATATGGGACATATAGATATTGTGGAATTCAAGAAAAGGGTCTAGATCAACCCCACGACAAAAAATGCCAGAAATATTAGAGGCAGTGGGTTATCTAAGGATTCTGGTTTCCCACCTGCTCCCATTGCTCTCGAGCTTGTGATGGCCTACAGGGAGGTTTATCAAGAGGATTCCAAAATAATTGTAGACAGGGGTGGGAATGTGTTGGGTAATTTGTCTACCAAGTCAATAGGAAAAACTTTTCATATCCCTACCTTTGGAGAGATGGAGGAAACATCAAAAGAATATGCCAAGGATATGTGGGATGTAGACCCCCTCAAATGCAAAAAAATTATCAATCAGTAATGGTTAAAAGAAAAGAGGGGTAGTACAAATAAGGTGCCCGAAGAGCTCTTTCGAAGTGATTTCTGTGAGGATTACCATGACTTGTTAACCCTATTGAGCAGAGTTATGGGCCTTCCAACTACAACCTATTTTCAGCAGTGGATGCTATACTTCATGGAAGAAATCCTCTTGGGTGAAGCCAAATTCTATTGGGTGGGGATGATTAGTAATTACTTGCATGAGGAATTCATGGCAATGAAAAAGACTCAACAATTTTATATGAAATCCTACTTGGTCTATCTTCTAGCTGACCGAATGTAATATAGAGGTTTTTTTGTGGCTCCAAGAGAGACACTAGGAAGGGAGCTAAAGGTATATGATAAGTACCCTTAGCTCCAATATAGGAACTTCAAGAAAGATTATTGTAGAGTTAATGATGCCTTCATTGGGAATATCATCAGACTACTTGGAGGTGATTTTGAAAGAAGAGTCACCCATAGTGTGAATGCTTACATCCGCCAGTTTAGCTTCTTGTTCATTCAATTCCCCAAATTCACATACATTCGAGTTGAGGGTTTCTCAGAGAAACCATACAAGTTGCCCCAGTACCCAAATGATGGGTTGATATTGCTCGAGCTCTCTTGGCAGCTACAGTGTGTACACACCCTCCTAAGAGAAAAGCATAGACCAAGGATCCCATATCCCCTCACCTTTGGTCAGGCCTATTCTCTTCTGCATCTTAGTGTGTGGAGTACGTGTATAAGGTATGACAAAAGCCTGGTTTCAGAAAGACACTTATCGTATAAGATGTTGAGTCTGATGTCGTTGATGTGATAAACTGTGTAAGGCTATTTTGATTGTTTGACAGTGTTTGTATTCAGGAAGGACTCATCCTATTTAAGACATAGGTTGATTGTTGTTTTGATGATGTCAATTTTTAGGAAGGACACATCCTATAGCAAACATAAGTTGATTTGTTTTGGTTGTTGCTTTGGAAATTTGTTTGATTTTGACTTGATGACATTGTTGATTTGTTTATATTGTTGATGTGTGAATTGATGTGATGTGTTGACAATTGATTGTGTTTGACAACGAACCCTAAAGGACCGACCTAGTGCAGCCTCAGGGGCTCATTGATTGATTGCATTTCCCACGTTATACACACAGAGACCTCATCATTCGACTAGACTTTGACTGACAAGACTGACTAAAAAATATTTGATTTATTTACAAATATAAGACATGTGTGATAGTGAATGTGACAAAACCTAATGGACTGACCTAGTACAGCTTAAAAGGCTCATCTATTGATGGCTTTGCCTACATTATACACATAGAGACCTCATAGTTCGACACGACCAATGACCTTGTCTTATAGACAAATGGATTGAGTGATGATTTTATATAGAGAAACCTAAAAGGACTGACCTAATGCCTCAGGGGCACATCAGCAAATGGCCTTACCTACGTCTAGTCATAGAGGCAACGTAGTTTGACAAATGACAAAGAGTGACAAGTGTGACTGACTTTGACTCTATTTTTTGATTTTTGACATGTTTTTGATTTTTTTGTCTTTTTGAAGTTTTGTGATGTTTTTGAATTTTTTTAGGACATTTTGTGATGTTTTTGGATTTTTTCAAGACACTTTGCGATGTTTTTGGATTTGTGAGGATCGTGACAAATGCATGTGAATGATGCCTATAAGCAAGTGAGCAAGCATAAACAAGAATCCAAGGACAACCATGATCTTCCCCCTAATGAAGATGAAAACCAATTGACATGTGATGAGGATGATCATGACGTTGTTTGACATGGGAATGACACATCCCAAAGCAATGCGAGGATGATGATAATTTGACTAAAGGATCAAGGTTTACAACAAGGCTAGAAACAAAGCCAAGGAATGTCTTGAATGATGTGCTAATATGCATAGAAATATTGTATGAATTGGGGTTGTTTCATTTGGAATGACTTTTTAGGATTGGAAGGGATGATGGAAGATCCTTAGACCATTGACAAAGGAAAAAAAATAAGGAATGTGATAGGTATGAATAGATGATGGGTAGCTTTGGTAAAAGATAAGTGACATGAGGATTTTTGGCTAGAAAAATTATCATATGGTTTCCAAGGACTATGTCATATAAGGATAACTCATTTTCTTCAAGGTATAGATTTGGAAAATACTATGAAGGCTATGGCATGATATTTTGTGGATAGTGTATGACCAAAGGACATACATGTCAAGAGTTTTTCCAAAGCATGATTTATGATTTTTCCCTAGTCCTTATCAAGATCAAAGTAGGTGGGAAAATGGATGTGAGTGGTAGGGCTTAGATGGATAGATGGAAATTTCATAATAATGGTCATACGAAGGGTATGGGAGATGAGACAACTTTCCCCCAAGTGTAATGGTCCACATAGATAATTTCTTACACATGACGCCTGTTTGCCAGGTTTTCATCATGGCACCTATCCAAAGCGCCTTAAGCATGGTTTTCACTATTGGATGAAATTTTTCTCTTGACTCCTTTTTTTTTGATCTTTTTGGTGTCACCAAGACACCTGTTTGCCAGGTTTCCATCAAGGTGACAAATTTTTTGATTTTTGATTTTTTTGTATTTTTGATAATCAAGACAAGGCTCTCAAAAGGTATGTGTAGAACTTCTTTAGATGAAGAATATTGATAGGTACTGATAATGGTTCTCCTTTAGGAGTAGAGAGTTGATATGCTCTTGATCCAAAGGCTTCTATAATAATGTAGGGTCCTAACTAGTTTGGTTCAAACTTTCCTGGTTTCTCTCTTTTAGCTTGATTCTTTGAATTTTCCATTAAGACTAGGTCACCAATGTCAAAATTTCTATTCAATACTTTCCCGTTGTAGCTACGATGAAGATAATTTTGATATGCTTGGAGGTGATATAATGCCTTATGTCTTCATTCATCTAGGAATTCTAGCTCATGTAGTCTTGAAACATAGTACTCTTCATCGTCAATATGCCCTTTCAAGGATACCCTTAGGGAAGGAATCTCGACCGCAATAGGAAAGATGGCCTCAGAACCAAATACTAAGGAATATGGAGTGGTGCCAGTGGGAGTATGGATGCTTGTATGGTAAGCCCATAAGGTTGGATTAAGCTATAAATGCTAATCATGACCAACATCATTGATAGTCTTTTTGAGGATTCTAATGATTGTTTTATTAGATACCTCAGATTGGCCATTACCTTGTGGGTAATATGGGGTGGAAAAGTGATGTTGGATATGTAATTCTTCACAAAGATGATGAAATTATTTTTTCTTGAATGGATAGCCATTATTGGTGATTATGGGTTGAGGGACACCATACTGACAAATGATATAGTTTAGGATAAACTTAGAAATCTATGTGCGAGTGATGTAGGTCATGGGAATAGCTTCATTCCACTTGGTGAAGTACTCCATGGTAGTAATGATGAACTTATGGTCATTGGAGGATGTGGGATGTATCTTACCTATGAGATCAAGTCCCCATTGGGAAAAGGGCCATGGTGACGTTATGGGACAAAGCTCATGTGCTGGTGCATGTATCAAGTCTTCGTGTACTTGACATTGTTGACATTTCTTGACAAAGATATATGAGTACTTTTCCATTGTAGGCCAATAATAACCTAGTCTCATAATCTTCTTGGCTAAGGTAGGAATGCTAGAATGGGATCCACATATACCCTCATGTACCTCACACAAGGTTACTTGTGCTTCTTCAGTATCGGGACATCTTAATAGGGTATTCTCTAGGGCATGTCTATAAAGGGTGTCTCTGATGATGGTGTACTTGGCTGACTTGCATATAAATGTCCTGCGTTGGTTGTTTGAAAGGTTAGGGGTAGTATTTCGGCATGGACGTAGTCGTAGGAACATTTCTAGTTATGTCCAAGAGTGAAGCAATAGTAGCAATGGAGTCTGTTGCCTTGTTTAAAACACGAGGTATTTGATGAAAGTGAACCTTGTCAAAGTACTCTTTGAAACTATCTACCATGCATTTCTAGGGAGCAATCTTTTCATCCTTAGTTTCATAATCATCATTAACCTGTTGGATTACTAGCTGAGAATCCCCATAAACCTGTAGGTTCTTGATCTTCCATTTGATTTCCATGCATAATCCTGTCACAAGAGCTTTATATTCTCATATGTTATTGGTACATGGAAAGGAAATCCTGAATGACTTAGGAATAGAGTTACCCTGTGGTGTGATAAACAATATACCAACCCTTGAACCATGATTTGCGTGGGACCCATTGAAGTATAATTTCCATGTCATTCTTGTGTCAATAGTGAATATAAACTCATAAAGAAAATTTGCAACTAAAGGTTGAATTGCTTGTATTGGTGCATCAACCAACTGATCAACAATTACTTGTCCTTTGATAGCATTTCTTTCTACATACTAGATATCATACTCACTGAGCACCATTACCCATTTGGCTAGTCATCCTATTAATGTTGCTTTGTTTAGGAGATATTTCAAAGGATCTATCTTCGCGACCAACATCATTCAGTGGTTTAGCATGTAGTGCCCAAGTTTTTGAGTGGAAAATACTACTACAAGACAAGCATGTTTAATGGTACTGTAATTGAGCTCATAACCTACCAAAGTGCAGATGATATAGTATGATAACCTTTCATGACCCTCATTGTCATTCTGTGCAAGTAAGGCTCCTAGTGCTGAGGTGGTAGCTGAAATGTAGAGAATCAATGGTCATCCCTCAATAGGTGGCATTAATACTGGTGGTGTGAGTGGGTAATCCTTGATAAATTGGAAAGCTTCTTAGCACTTACCTGTCCATAAAAATGGTACTCCTTTCTTGAGTATATGTTGAAAGGGATGTGTCTTATCTGCTAACTGCATTATGACTCTCCTGATAGACTACAGTCTCCCTTGTAGTGTCCTTAGTTGACTTAGATTAGCTAGTGGAGGCATGTCTATTATAGCTTTCACTTTTGCTGAGTCCACTTCAATGCCTCATCTAGAAATGATATATCTTAGAATTTTTCCTAATTTCATGCCAAATACACATTTCTTCGGATTTAGCCTTACTTTATATTCTTCTAGCCTTTGAAAAATCTTGTCTAAAACCTATAAATGATCAGCCCTTGTAAATGATTTCGCTATCAGATCGTCCACATAGTCTTCCATGAGAGTGTGTATGAGGTCATGAAAAATAGTCGTCATGGCATGTTGATATGTTGCTCCAACATTTTTGAGTCTGAAGGGCATGACATTCCAATAATAAGTTCCCAATGGACAAGTGAAAGTTGTCTTAGGTTGGTCTTCAGTTGCAATTCTAATCTGATTATACCCTGAAAATCCATCCATAAGGGATAACATCTCATATCCTATTGCTAAGTCAACAATCATGTCAATGTTAGGTAGAGGAAAGTCATCTTTAGGAGATGACTTTTTTATATCTCTGAAATTTGTACAGATGTGGATGCCCCCTATTGGTTTTTTCACTGGTACAATATTGGAAATCCAATCTACTTAGTTAATTGATTTGATAAAGCCAACATCCAACAATTTCTTTAGTTCAACCTTAACTAGTAAAGTAATTTGTGGGTGCATTTTCCTCAATTTTTGCTTCACTAGTTTAGCACCTAGTTGTAGTGGCAGATGATGTAATACAAGTTCAGGATCTAGTCTAGGCATGTAAGCGTATGACCATGCAAAGTTGATCCATCTTTATGTAAAGAAGTTGTGAAATTTTGGTTGCTTTGTTTCTATCAAGAATGTTGCAAAGTAGATTAGCCGAGGATTCTCTTCAGTGCCTATGCTGATTTCCACTATTTCCTCAACTAACGTGGGTGAATTTTCTTGAGGAACAGGGAGAATCTTCAAACCTCCATCCTTAGGTTCCTTAGAGAGGTTTTCACCTTTGGATGCGTCCTTATTTTATGCTTTTTCATTGTCCAAAGGTGCCTTTCAGTTTTCACCTAGGGACTCGTCATTTTTATTTTTGTCATTTTTTTTCTTATTTTTGCGACTGGAGGGTTGAACAAATTCCCCAAAATATACCATGTTATCCAAGTCTATGGTAAATCTAGCCTTATGATCACCACTAGGTATTCCTTCTCAGAGTCCCAGGAACTCAGTGATTGCTTCATCGTTCTCAAAGATATCTAGGACGGGGGTGTCTTGTTGATCCCAATCAATAAGTTGGGGATATACTAGGGGCATGCCATCATCAAGGTGTCAAAGATCAAAGGGGTCAAGGTAAAATCTGAGTTGTTCACATAGTCACAAAAGTTTCTTACCAAGTCCTCTTTGCTCTTTTTCTTGGATCTAGGTGGATTCTGAGGTGAGCCTAATGCCAAGGTTTGGTTATCCAAAATGGATTTGTCAAGTTCCCAAGAGGTAGGATCAAGAGATTCCCAATAGTAATGTTTAAACCATTCCTCTTTTGTCAAAGCTTTTGATGGATAGGAATTCAATGGATTTGGTGGGGATTTTAGCATTTGGTCAAGTTCTCCAAACAATTTATCAAGGTCCATGATAGAGGTGGAGGATAGGGAATCCCACTCATATTTGTTAGAGTCAGGGGAATCACAATAGGGTTTCTTCAGATGGCTCATTAGATGTCTCAATATCTTCAAAAGCACTTACTTCCTTGAGTAAAGGTGATGTGTACTATAAATTCCAATCTTGAGTGGTTGAAACCCAAGCCCTAGGTCTTTCAGAAATTTAGAAACAATGATAGGTTCAGTCCTCCCATTTTGATGTAACCCTAAGCCACTGTGTCCATTATATCCTTGGTCTTACATTATCGTGAAAACTTTTCCATATTGATCTATAGGTATTTGAGCAAGTGGAGGAGGTTCTTCATTGTCTTCTTTGTATAACTAGGAGGTCACATCATCTTTGTTTATGGCTTCTTTACTTAATTCTCTGCATTTTGTGAAAGTCGTTGTGGGAGGAATGTGTATGGTGACCATTGATTGTCTCCTATCTACTGTAGGTAAACCATATGATTTAGGAGGAACCAGATGGCTAACACAATAATATTTCTTCATGTGATATTCCCCACAACCCTTATCTTGGATCTCGACCTTAGGAGTGGAAGGTAGTGATGGCGAAGTGGATGTTTAAGAGAGAGTGGATGGATTGACATAGTGAGATGAATTGGATGATGAAGCTTCTTGGTTTACAGGCACCTGGCATTGGGGTATCTCTCATAGATTAGTACAATATTGGAATGGATCTAGGTCACCATCTATTGTAATCTCAGTGCCATT